>JBBPFQ010701641.1:0-14765 GCA_037974815.1 Kaempferia elegans | reverse complement strand
GATATAAGTCCTGCAAGACTTAATCACAATATCAAACACATATGAATCCTAACTTAACTCATGTTTGAAACAACCATCAAAAACCGATTGTATCCAACACCTTTTACCACATATGAAAGATATCATTTTTTACTTCAATAATAATAATTATTATTATTATTAATTTTTAATAATCTAATTATCCAACTCTTACATTTTTATTATCTTACAAAATAATTTCTAGAGCTGTATTTATAACAAATAACCATATATATTATTTTGAGTTTTGTATCCTACTAATAATAATAATAATAATAATAATAATAATAATAATAATAATAATAATAATAATAAATCACCGAGTTTTATTTCCATGGCCAAATGCTTTTTTCCTGAAAAGAAAAACAGAAAAATCAAACAAAACTGAAAAACTAAATACTTCGGAATTAATATTTAAAGAAGATAGCGTCTTTGATGATATTTACACAATATTTTAAAATTTATAATAACAAATCTTGTTTTTCTTGCACCATTAAGTTACAGTGTATCGCATTAAAACAAACTGAAAAAAATTGAAAACAAACAAATTTAAAAAAAAAAATGACCGCAAACCAACTCGAGTCTCCTCCTTGAAGATCGACAAAAGCAACGCCGGCGTTCCTTCAACCATCACATCGAAGGCCTTGTTTCGTTAACTGCGGCGGCGAAGAAGAGCTCACACCATTCGGACCACATAGGTCGGCCCCATCGGCGCACCCATTCCGGCGACCAATCCCCCGCTCGCGGCCTGCCTCTCGTCGAGGAACAAATCGTCCGTAACCCTAAAGACCGCGTGGATGGCAACAAGCACCAGCCCCGCGGCGATCGACCTGAACACGCTCGATCCCAGATCTGTGGAGACGAGGGCGAAGAAGGTGGCCAGGGAGAGCAGGCCGAGGACGGTCCTGTCCTCGAATCGACGGCCGAAGAGGACGAGCGGTTGGTCGCGGGCGAGGTAGAGGTAGATCCAGGCGGCGGCGAGGGCGATGGAGGCGGCCAGGGAGGAAGGCTGCCAGATGATGCCGAGGGCGAGGGCGACGAGGAGGGAGACGGCGTAGTTGGAGCGGAAGTATCCGATGTTTCGGCGGATGCGGTAGAACGTCTCGCCGGAGGATCCGGGGCGGACGAGGGCGGAGGGGTCGAGGAACTGCCCCCAGGGGCGCTGGGAGGCGACCAGGCTGCCGCCCTGCTCGCGAAGGCGGGAGAAGAGCGCGGCGGTGCGAGGGGCGGAGAGAATCCCCGGCGATGACTGAGGCGAAGGGGGAGGGGCGGAGGCGGGGATGGTGCCGTAGCCGGCGGGCGAGGCGGAGCGCATGGCGAAACGAGGAGATGGACAAACGGAAACGGGAACGGAAACGGATCGCCGCTCCGGTTCACGACTCCGTTCAGGTAGTCCAAATGGTGGGGGTAGAGGAGCTTTTATAACTAAAAGCGTCGATATATTAAGAAGCCCCCGAGAGAGACGGGTGACGTTCCTGAAAGCGAGCGCGTCGCGTTAGTCGACGGTTAGAGGTGGGTACGTTTTTAGGTGAAACAGACGTGGTTCGACGGCGAGAAAAAAGGTGGACCTTCGTTGGTAAATTGCTAAAAATGTCAGGCGGCCTCACAAGTTTTATCAAAAGTAAGACAATTAAAAAATCAATAAAAAATATTAAATAATAATTTATTTACAAACCCCAAATTGAGCGCAACGCGAATCCAAAACCCCAAATCGAAGGATTCTCCTCCTTCTCAATCCATCTCTATGGCCACTCTTCAACTGCACCCCTCCGCCATCCTCGACACGCTCCACGCCTCCTTGTCCCGCCTTCGATCTACCCGCTTCCTCGTCGTCCGCCGCTTCTCTGCCGTCTCCCCTTCACTGAGCTCCCTTCGCGAGCGAAGCGCTCGACCTAAGGCTCATCGTTTCCCCGAAAACGACCTCCAAAGTGCTCCCTGGATCAACAGATGGAGAGGACCCTCCCTCCGACCGGTCCCGAAGTGGCCTCCAGCCGCTGTCGACTATCGGCATGGTCTTTCCAGCGACGACGAAGAGTTCGGCACTAGTAGGAGCACCGGAAGCAGCACCATGTCTAGGATTGTGGAGAAATTGAAGAAATTCGGGTATCTTGATGATTCCGAGGAGGTAAAGGAGAATCCTTTACCGGAGAAAGGATCAGTGGAGGACATTTTTTACGCTGAAGATGGGATTTTGCCTGATTCGAGGGGTGGGTTATCATTTGATTTGAATGAGGAAGTAAGGTTTCCATGGGAGAAGCCATCTGAAGCGGACAATGTGGCTTCAGCGAGGAAGAAGAGGACCAAGACTTCGTTGGCTGAACTGACTCTACCAGAAGGAGAGCTGCGGAGGTTACGGCACATGGCGATTAGGACAAAATCAAGGACGAAGATTAAAGGGGCTGGGGTCACGAAGGATATTGTGGATTTGATTCATGAGAAGTGGAAGACGGAGGAGGTAGTGAGGCTTAAGTGCGAGGGTCCTCCCGCACTTAATATGAAGCGAATGCATGAGATATTGGAGGTAAGTCAACTTTTGAATTTTTTTTTTTCCTCCTTTTTTTCAAGCAGATTATTTGAAAGACTGACTTTTCATACTTGTTGATCGAAAACATTGTTTCAGTCTTCTTTTTCTCTCCCAGACAAATCAAATGACAACAGTTTTCATTTGATTAGTTGTTTGAGTTTCTATAAGAAACTTGAACCCTTTCCTCCCTGTTATCCTGGGGCCGAAACCCTGGACTCGCAATTAAATGATCCTGGGTAGAGTTTGGCATCCTACTCATTTGGCCGTGTTCCAGTTAATTTAGATGTACTTAGGACCACTGCCCCTAGTGATGTTACAGCTAACAAGAGCATGATAAAAATGCACTCAATGTGTTCATTAACACACTGTAGTGCAGAATTCTCCAGTATGAGTGGTCAACACAAGTTCTCAAATAACTGACTCAACCTGTAATAAAATTTGGGGCAACTATCCCTCTTTCTTCCCATGATCTAGGAACTTGTTTTCACTAAGCATAAGTATTAGAGTCATGTTACACTTGTGCATGCTCAGCACTGAGATTATTGATAGATCTGTAGGTGTTTGATCAAAAAATCCCTTTTAATCATGAACTTGATCTAGTTGCTTATGCATGTTTGTGTTTTTTTTGCTGTTTTGATGCCATGCTCTGCCATTAACCAGCATATTATCTAATCATTTTTTTCTTGCTGTTCCTGATACCTGCAATATCAATGTAGCATGCAATTAGTGGCTTACCACAGGAATGCTTCAATCTTTTAGTTGCATTTTAAAAATATGTTTTTGTAATTAATATTAGTGCATTTGGATTGTTCTTTCAAAGGGAATCAAATTGAAGGGATGCTCAATTTTATCACATTCACGAGCTGATGGTGGGTTCCATAAAAAAATTTGAAACCAACATAACTGTATCCCCTTGAATTTCCTAATTTCATATTTTCATCATATAAAGTAATCTACCTAACTTTTTTCTCCTTGCTTATTGCTCTGATTTATGTGTGCTCGTACTATTTATACGAACCAACAGTTATAATTTTGACATGCCACCTTACCTTGCTTTTATTTTTAAATTCATTTCCATTTTCTCCAACTTTTGTGGATGGTTATGAAGCTATATGCTGATGATACCAATTGATTTTTTATAAATAGAGGAAAACAGGAGGGTTGGTGATATGGAGGTCAGGAACCTCTATATCTTTATATAGGGGTGTGACCTATGAGATCCCTCAACCTGTGAAGATACAATATCAAAGTCCTGAAAGAGCCAGTTTTAATTCCTTCAAACGAGATACATATAGTCTTGCTCAGGCTTCTGAGTTTAGTAGAGGCAATCATATGGAAGATTTTCATGAACATGTTTCGGCTAGAGTGGATAAGAAAAAAGATCTTCAACTTCCTCCAGAATCTCACTATGACAAAGAGATTGATATACTATTGGATGATCTAGGTCCTCGTTACACAGATTGGCCTGGAAATGGACCACCCCCTGTAGATGCTGATTTGCTTCCAGGTGTAGTTCCTGGCTACGAACCTCCTTTCAGGATTCTCCCTTATGGAGTGAAACGTACTCTTGGACTAAAGGAAGGTACAGCATTACGCAGACTTTCAAGGGTATTGCCTCCGCATTTTGCTCTTGGTAAGCATGACTTTGTTTCTATGTCTTCAATAAATAAGTCTGGAAGTCATTGCCTTTGCATAAAATTTTTGTTTCTAAACGGTCTCAGGGAGAAGCAGGCGGCATCAGGGGTTAGCATCAGCCATAGTGAAGCTTTGGGAGAAAAGTTCCATAGCAAAGATTGCTTTGAAACGTGGAGTGCAGCTCACCAGCAGTGAAAGGATGGCGGAAGAGATCAAGGTTATTTGAGTCTCCTCATCAACAATTAGCATGCAAAATTGTTTATAGATTAATTACTTTCTAGATGGAGGTTCTCATAATGAATTACCAGGCTAACCATTTGTTAAAATCTAAATTGCATAATCTTCAATTCGTTGACTGTATATGAACCATGTCCTGCAAAAGCTTAGAACAATGTAAATTTATGATAAAAGAAGAGTATGCACCTTCCTGTCTGAGTTTAATCACATGAAACTAGGGAATCATATTAGATGACTAAACCAGCTAATCTGGCTCATCGAGTAAACTATGATATTTGCTGATTTAAGATCCACAGCCATAGTCAATTGATCCATTTTCTCAAATCCTAATTATTACTCCTTATGTTTTGCAAAAGAGTCCTCTAAGAGTTTTTCACACTTCTTAAGAAAAACAATTATTATGCTTACTTTTTGGCAAAAAAATAGAACTAATATCTAAATTGCCCTTATCCAAACCCAATTATTGTGTACTGGGAATAAGAAAGAATTTAAAAGTGACAGAGAAACAAAGAGGAATGCATTGGAAACAGAGTATTTAGTGAAGGGTAGAATTGAAAGATAAAAGTTTAATTGTCTTGGTTTATGAGAATGACAAATAATACAAAACAGATTTTCCTCTCTAAGAGGATTCTCTGTGTGAAACATAGGGAGCAATTGTGTAGAAATTTAACAAACAAAATCTTTTCTAAAGATAGAAGCTTCCTGGATAATTCTTTTCTTTCTTGGCAAAACGTTATGCTTGCTGTAAGCAACTTAACATTGTTTGGTGAAAGCATCATACTGTTCCATTTACAATTGGATATAGAAGCTATGTCGAGGATATTTTGTTTGCAATATCACTGGCAACTAACAGATACTGTAGAAAAAAATCTCAGTGATGTGTTTAATTTGTTGTAAGCTTAAAAGCAATTATTTTTGCTGTTTTTGTGTGGTGGATTTATGAAAATATACTAATGTTTGATTCTCACTGTGAACGTCATTGGTTGGTTGATAGGTATATTTTTATGTTACCTGAGGGATTAAAATGAAGTTGTTTGAATCAACTAAATGGACCTCTAAAGTGTCAAGTTTTTGTGAATTATTTGTTTGCTGTTATCTTTTTCTTCTGCCAATAGTCTAAAATGTGATTCATCCAAAAACCTTAGTATTTGCTAATGTTTCCTGTGCTTGGTTGCAGAAGCTAACTGGGGGTGCAATCCTTTCTAGAAACAAGGATTACATTGTCATTTATAGAGGAAAGGATTTCTTGTCCCCAGAAATTACGGAGGCATTGCTTGAGCGGGAAAGATTAGCCAAGATCCTACAAGATGAAGAAGAACAAGCACGACTAAGAGCATCATCCTCGGTTGCGTTAAATGGCATGTCAATTATAGAACCTGGGATAGCTGGTACACTTGGTGAAACACTAGAAGCTCATGCTAGATGGGGAAATGATATTGATGATGATCATGCGCACAAAATGGTGAGAGCTGCAGAGATGAATAGACATGCCAACATTGTGAGGAAGCTGGAGAGGAAACTTTTCGTTGTAAGTATCCTGAGATAGGAAACCATCCTAACAATCAAAAGTATCCATTGAATAATTATCATATGTCTTGGTTGACATTTTATCTTACTGATTTATGCATCATTTCAAGTCCAAGCTACTTGGGCTGGCTTGCATTGTTGCCTAAATTTGAAAATCCTTCCTTTAAAATAAGCAAGCATCCTTTTTTGTTATTAAATTCAAGGCCATCCTTCATTGTTTCCCTCTAGTAATTAACTCAAATGTTCTTTGCAGAATTTGTATGTTTTTCTGTTACTCTTCTTTTTCTTGGAGCCAAGTCTTAGGATTGCTAACAGGTAATCAAATTGTTAGGGTTATTGGTATAGTGGGTTTAGTTCCACATTAGGAGTTTAATTTTAGGCTCTGTTGTCTTATATATACTCGTCTGTTTAGTCTCTTTGAAAAACGGCTCACTATTTCCCTTTTCCCAAACTTAACATGATATTAAAGCACCAATTTTAGGGTTAGGGTGTTTTCTACTGCAATCCCCCTTAGGAGGAGGCCATCACTATAATTGGCATCCTCTCCTATCTCTATGTTGTTCGATCTCTCCTTGTCCATAAGCCCTGATTACCATATCTCTATGTTGCCGCTTCCATGATTAAATCAAAGGCCAACAAGCTAGTACTCAAATAGGCCAAATCCATCTCCAAGTTGGTAAAGTTTGTCTTTACCATGAATGCGTGTGGTGGTACTCTTTTGTTGGATGTAATACGGGCAGTGGAGAGAGCATGCTGCTTTAATGAGGTTGATGTCCCAATAGCTGTCTCCTTCAATTATTCATGTACTCATGCTACTTTTCCATTGTGAAACCTTTCGATTCTAGACTCCACCATCACCACAAACATCCACACATACTCAGTCTACAATTTCTTTGCTACGCTATTTGCTAATCCAGCAACTCCTTTGGGAATCTACCTCTCATAGTTAGCAGCTTTCTCTAGTTGAACTGTTGAAGCACTCATCTACTCTACCAGCACAGCTTTTTCCACCTTGTGATAACTATGGCTTTGTCTTCAAACTGACATGGCGAGAGGTAGAGGTGGAATTTGTTGCATCAGACTTCGAACATGGTTTGAAATTGTACTGTACATTGTGGCATGGTCGAAATTACTCTTTTTTTTTGGTAAATTACCAAAACATGATAACAATCGACACGGGTAAGCTCTTTTGTGCCACTTGTGCCCATCTTGTTAATCTTCTAACATTTGAGATTTCCTAGACTAACCTTCCTCTTTACTGGATCAAATTCATTTTCTTTCATTCCCTGCTCCCTCATCTTAGCAAACTTGTTTCTTCAATTGAATTCTCTTCTCCCAGCACCTTCTCCTTTTCCATTTCATGTGGTGTGTTTCTCCTGTTATTCTTATTTCCTTTGGCATTTTCAAATCTTTTATCTCTTCCTCATAATGTTTCTTCTCCCTTGGTTTCTCACATCTACTCGACGACTCTTCTTCTTTCCCTTCTCAAGCTCTTCTTCATTTCAATCTTTCGATTATTCTCCTATCTAAATTCTTCGTTGAAGCAAATCTTGCTTCTTTTTCTTCTTCCCTCATTCATTCTAAAAAAGAACTTTGTTCAATTTGCTTGCTACATTTTAGCCACCTGAAGAGCCAGGGAAGACATGAATTATATGTTTTCTTCTCTTCTGAGGAAAACATAGTTTCCCTAGTGTAGTATGTCCAGCAGAAGATCGAACTATGCAACTTATCTTTTCTCTAGCACCCTTGAGTACTTTCCTTTTTCTTTTTTCTTCAATGTATTGCATGCTTCTGTATGCACCATTTCATGAAGAAGCTCACTTGAGAGATTAGTTCTTGGAGGTATCCTTCATGTTAGTTGCGCATCATTCTTTCTCTCTTTATTGCATGCTCCATCACTTTTTTTTGGAGTTTGCTTACTTGTGTTTTCATTTTCATAGTTATGATCTCAGTCTATTTTCTTTATATTTTCTAGTTTTAGTTTATATAACAAGTTGGTCATAATAGTTTCTATGCTTCAGGGGGAGTGTGGGTTTGGTCTCTTATTAGGAGTTTTGGTTTACAGTTTTGCAATGAATCTTATATATATAACCATGGAATAGCTTTCTTTGAAAGATAATGTAATATTACCCTTTTCCCTTGAGCATAACAAGAATTACTCAAATTTCTAGGTTCTATTTAATGGATTCACAGTCAATAAACATTTATCAGAAGTTGCAAAACATAATTTGTCATTCCCTGTTTAGTCCTTTTATGTTCCTAAATTTCGAAGTTTTCATTAATATTGAATTAGAGGGAAATTTTCTCTTAGTATCACAAGTTTTTCTTTTCTTTTTTATTTTGACGGAGTAATTGGTCTTAGTTTCTATGAGGATGTGGCTATACAACTAACCTAGAATTGCATTTGATTGATTGCTTCCATCCAATAGTGTGCCTTATCTGATTTATAATTATCAGGCAACCAGTAGCAACAAATTTACAGGAACTAATGCCATCGACCAATATTTTTTTCCAGGCTGCAAATTTCTATTGCTAATTCAGTAGCATATTTCATGCGTGTCCTGCAAAAATGAGCAATCATATTTTATATTTTAGTACTCTAAACAATTTGTATGTCACAGGCTGAACAGAAGGTAGACAAGGCTGGTAGAGTTTTAGCAAAGGTGGAAGAATCATTGAAGCCGGCTGAACATGTTAAGGATCCTGAACCAATAACTGAGGAAGAAAGGTTCATGTTCCGGAAGCTAGGTTTGAGGATGAAGGCATTTTTGCTCCTTGGTAATTTTACATTGAATTCTCAATTTTATATTAGGCTCAATATTGTTTGAGCTGCATATTTTCTTGCAGTGCATTGGGGTTTCACAGTTTGCCTTGACTTGTTTAACTGCAATACTCATGAGTATTGCATAACTGTTGCTTTTTGTGTATTGTTTGAGATGAATTCTTGCCGTTTCCATATCTTATGATTTAGACGTGCAGTTCCTTTCTTCTGTCTTGCCCTTGAACAGTGTATTTTAATTATTTTTGCTTCTTGTATGCATCTTCCTGAGTGTTAATGATGCTGGAAGTCCAAAACTGCAGGTAGGAGAGGAGTTTTTGCTGGCACAATTGAGAACATGCACTTACACTGGAAGTATAGGGAATTGGTCAAGATTATTATCAAAGCAAAAACATTTTCACAGGTTAAGAATGTTGCTTTGGCACTTGAAGCGGAAAGTGGGGGTGTCCTAGTGTCTGTGGACAAGGTCTCCAAGGGTTTTGCCATTGTTGTGTATAGGGGAAGGGATTATCACCGGCCTCCTACATTGAGACCTCAGAACCTATTGACAAAAAGAAAGGCTTTAGCACGCTCCATAGAGCTCCAGAGGCGCGAGGTAATTAAAAAGTTCTCATGGATGTAAATTTCTTCTTTGACTTTGGAACTCCTAAGCAAATAGTTTTCATGTATTCTATTCTGTTCTCTCCTGGTCTTCTGACGGACGCTGATCTTTGATTGTAGGCTCTAAACCGTCATATTTCGAATTTGCAAAAGAAAGTGGATCAACTTAGATCCGAACTGGTATCTTATTTCTGTTTTAAATAATTTAAGATCTCTTATTTTCTGGTTAAATTCTGTGAGTCTCTTCAAATATCTCTCTCAGGCACAAATGGACATAGCTAAAGATCAAGGCGATGAGGAGTTGTATGCCAAGCTAGACTCTGCGTATTGTTCTGAAGATGAAGAAGATACAGAAGTGAGTCTAATCTGAGAAACCTATGATTGTTTTTAATACAACTTGTACAGTGTTGTCGCTTCTCAAATTTACTTGGAACTACAATTTAGACATACTTTTGTTTGGGTGTCTGAAATTTGTCTTCCTTTTTGGCCTTGTAGGATGATGATGTCGAAGCCTATTTGAACACTTTAAACAGTGCTGTTGCCGTTGATGAATCGATGCACAATCACAATGTTCACGATGAAGAAGTAGATGAGGTTGAGAAAATATGTTGCTGCTCCTTGATGTTATCTGGAAGCTACTAATATATCCTTTGTATTTTGCAGGATGATGAGGGTTGTCCTGATACTTTTGCCCGTGCTACTGAAATTGACGACGTTGGCAACGATGAAGAAAATGGAGAAGATTGAAGTCACGATTGCGACCTTGAGAAAGATAGTCAGGTCGATAACGGCGACAAGGATGATTCAGGTGATTGTCTTGATCCCTCAGCTAGTCTGCTAGCAGTTTGCAAAGGGGAAAGACTTTGACAGCGATCATTTCTGTCATGGAATAATAAGGAAGGAATTTGTTGTTTTCAGCCTCGAAAGCAATTCAATGGACCCTCGAAGTGTTGAACAAAGGCTTCAAGCATGATGGAGCCTGTGTTAAAGAGGATTTTGAGCCTCAATAAACGTGTGTAAATTTCCAAAATTAGTAAATGTTTCCCTCCTCCCCAAATAAATTATTGCCAATGGATTCCTTCGTTGACTTACTCAATCGATCAGATTGTTCTAATATCTTAGTTTTTGTCTTTTTTTTCCAGTCTTCAGCCTCACAAGTCCTTAGTCTGGAATAAACAACATTAATGGCAACGACGTCGAAGCTACTTAAGAACACCACATGCGATTGTTCTCCAATTTCCCACGCGCTTATTTGGACGGCTCCGATCTGTTGACCAGTCCAATCTCACCGAATCGAGGGCCGAGATGGAGCTCAATTCGTCAGGTGGGGGAAATACTCCTTTCTACGTCACGTGGGCATTTTCAACGTTGACGCGCCGCTCCCCCAATTTGACCACGTTTTTGGAATGCCGCCGCGCTTTTAATAGCCCCCAAAACTGCGCGCCTTAAACGCACCGGCTTAATGGAGCTGACAAATTGGAGAGCAGCGGCCATGGAGACGGAGCCCTTCTCCGACGAGTACTTCCACGGCGGCGACAGCTACCTGTTCTGGGCCTTGTCGCCGGACCTGCTGCATTTCGATTGCCCCACCGCCGCCGCCGACCTCTTGCCGGAGTTTGATCCCCCACCGCCGGAGGTCCATCGAAGTGCATTCCGGAGGTACGAAGGCGAGAAAATGTCGGAGTGCTCGATATCGGGGGCGGGCACCGGCGGCGGGAACATGCACCGGCGGGTGGTGGAGATGCTGAAGAGGATCTCGAAGGCGGAGGAGCAGACGCCGAGCCCGGTGGCGAATAGCCGCGGATTCCGGCACATGATGAGGGAGCGGCAACGGCGGGAGAAGCTCAGCGAGAGCTATGCGGAATTGTACTCCATGATCGCCTCGAGATCAAAGGTCCCCCTTTTTCAAGCGAATCCCCTGTTTTTAACCTGATTCTAAACATTTTGAACCAAATTTTTAATGGATATTCCATCTGAAATCTATCTCAGAGCGATAAGAACTCGATCGTTCAATCGGCGACTCAGTATTTGCGAGAGCTGAAGGGGGTGAAGCAGGCGCTTCAGAAGCGCAACGATGAGCTGACGGCGATGGTTCTTGGGAGCGATGAAGTGGCGACTATCAAAATTAGGGTAGAGAATCCTTCTTCTCCCGTAGACTCCATGATCGGGGCTCTTCGATGCTTGCAGAACTTGAATGTGACGGCCAAAGCCATTCACTCCGATCTCTCTTGCTCGGAGCTCTCAGCCACCGTCAGCATCGTTACCAAGGTGAGCGACCGCCACAGAAATAGTTTCAATTTTCTTCATTTTTTCATTTCATCCCTAACATTTAACTTATTACACATCGCCACCGTACTGAGCGCATTTTGTTGACTTTATGAATCTTATTCGTTAGCAAATTTCACTTCTGTCCTAATATTTGATATCTTTCCTAAATATTGCTACTTAAAATTTTATTATACTAAAATATTTGTTAAAAATTTCATTCTACTATCAAAATATTCAGTTCTTATGATTGAAATGTCCATTTTATTTTTTTTTAAAAGATTTATGGTCTAAATTTCTAAATGGACATTAATACACTTTTAAGATTATTTTTAAAACGCTATTAAACCTATAGATAATTTTTAAATTTTCATTTGTAAATTCACTGTCATCTCTAATAAGTTACATTTTATTTTGTTAATGCCATTATAGAGAATTGCATTTCAAAACTTTCACTTTATTTTCTTAAATTATATATCTTCTTAAAAAAAAAAATTTATCATTTCACTAACTTTGTTGGATAAATTAACATCGCTAGTGAGCAGGAGTGAAGTAACAAAAATTCAAAAATAATAAATATAAAACTAGAGAAGTTAGAGATAAGTTTTTTATTCGAATAATAAGTTTAGGCACAAACAGTAGATGATTTTGTAATTACTGAAAGTTGAAGGGTAAAATGAGAAATGTAAAAAGATTTATGAATCTCCTCGTAAATATTTTTTTAATATTAATGTGATATTTTATGATTACTTTTGCAATAGATTGAGACTGCTGACGTGGAAAAGGCCGTGGAAGAAGCTCTGATGGAAGTAGAGAAGCAGCAGTTTCCGGGAATCAGCTCTTGGCCACAGAAATGTCACGTGGGAATATAATCTCTTTTAACCACATTTTTTACATGTTTTTCATGTTTGTCTTTTATTTGCAAAGTCAGCGCCCCTACTAAGTGCACGTTGTCTTATTTTGACCATTTTCTTAAAGAAATGCTGCAGGTTGACGGGGTCATACACGTTTAACATGTTTGTATTAAAAGTCATCCTAAAGCAAATGGACAGTCCACCATAAATTATTTAATTTTTTAAATTTTCATCAGTATTAAAACATTTTTTGTTGACGCTTTTATAAATTAGTTAGCTAGTTTAATTCATTAAGCAATCCCTTAACCAATCCGACTGATGAATAACTTTATATTTTATAAACTAAAAGGGAAAATCTCTAACTTATTCCACACACGTTAGTTAACTGATCGAATGGTCTGATGATAACTGAAGGGAATTTTGTCGTCCTTTATGCATCAATTTACACGTGCCTTTGTTGCTCTCGCAGTCTGTAATTTAGTTTCTACATCATTTGTTGCACGTGCGAAAATGGGAATAAAAGCCACGAGCCAATCATATCGTTAAAAAAAACACAGAAGACTTGAAAAGAAAAGGAATAATTGCACACATCACGGTTAATTAATCAAGTCATGTGAGAGACGAGCTATTATACCGGGTCAGTCAAGCACACCATAATTCCAAAAATAATAATAATCATAAATAAATAATAACATTGAATCTTAGAGGTTTAATTTGGTCCCATGAAAATTTTCTACTAACCGCTAGAGTAAATCGGAAAATATGCATGATGGACAGCCCAGAAGATAACATCAGTTGCATACTCCATTTGAAGAAAAAATCTAGGTAAATATACCGTATTTAGGGATCAAACAGTGAATACTTGTGTGACAACTTAATACCCTCCCACCGTAATGTAACTTCATGAGTAAACACACCATAATTAAGCACATGGTTATTTCAACATCAAGACAAAAGAGGATCCGAATCTGATAGTTTTTTTTCTTTGTTTTTTTTTTGGTCAATATGTGAGGCTCGTTATTTATCTAAAAGATATCCTAACCCGACAATGAAGGTAATTTCTTTGCTTTATCTTGAATTGGATCCAATCCTCTACCCTGGTTGGTAGGACTGTAAATGGGTCAAACGTTTGTTAACAAGTTCGATGTTCAGTTAGGTCAATTAAATGAATAAACTTGAATAATTCGTTTAACTTACATTCATAAACACATGTATGTTCAGCTCGTTAATGCTTATGAACAATACTCATGAATATGTTCGTAAATAACGTTCGTGAACAATTATTGTGAACAATATTCGTGAATTATGTTCATCAATAAAACGCTTATCAATTTTCTAAATAAATAAATAAACTTTTAAAATAAACAAATAAATTTGTACTATCAAGCTCAATAAATAATCAAACAAGCTTAAAATTTAAAAGTTTAAAATAATCAATTATGTTTAAATTAAGAGCTCGATAACATTTAAATGAACCAAATTTAAATCAACCTCAAACCAATATCAAACTCATAAAAAAGAAACTAAGTCAAACTTAAACAATCATTTTAACAACTTAGTTTATTTTAAACTTAGTTCGATTTGGATCGATTACCTCTTATCGAATAAGTTTAAACACCACAGAGTCTTGTTCGGCTTGAATTGTTTACAACTCTACTGGTTGAGTTGAGATCCTCTGGTCCATAACCTGGTATATCTCTCATCCAGTGCATGACAATCATTGGATCATATCAAGAGAGATCAGTATTTGGATCTTACCTCTGATCCAACGGCTGTACGGATCCCAACTACTACAAGATTGTGGACCATGGTTAGTGTGTTGCTCCACGTTGTCCCCTGTTGCGGCTTCTACTCCTACTACGCTGGGACGTCTTTTGTCCTCTAGGGTTTTATGCTGCTAGGTTGAAGCTTATATCAGTCCACCGGCTGGTTGTCTCTTGGAGTTTCATTGCCTCGCTTGCTCTTGTACCCTTCATGGGAGGGTGGCGCACGCGGGCGAAAGTAGTTTCCAAGAACTGATTCGCCTCGAAAGATTTCCCTCACCTCCATCAGACATTCATCAGACATCTGACTATACTTGTCGGCTTTTCTTTGTGTTGTAGCTTTCCTGAAAGCATCATCCTTGGGTGTTCAGATAACAAACGTGTGGCGAAGCCGACTCCTACCTTGGCTCAGTGACAGGACACACAAATGGGATCGGCATTGACATGCATGGATGACTGAGGTGTGGAAGCATTGAAATTTTGTAAAAGCAACTGCTCATATGCTAGTTTAGTTATTTTTCCTTCCATCAATGGAATTTCATTGGACTTTTTATATTTTCTTC
>JBBPFQ010701536.1:4618-26527 GCA_037974815.1 Kaempferia elegans | reverse complement strand
TTGAGATGTCAAGAGTTAAATATGGATATTAGTTATGATAATTAGTTCATTGGAGTGACCTACTGTAAAACTTCATATGATTCTTTACATATATGGATATGTTAATGAAGCTCTTGCTGCAGTTTAAGTGTGAGTTTCCTTTGACTTGAGGTATTCAAGTCATCTTGGTCATAAAAATTTATACTTTATCATAAGCAAGCATCTTCTTAGAGGTGTGACCTTGGGATGATTGAGTATAAGTCAAAATATCCGAAGATGTTTGGATAGTTAACAAAGGATTCAACGCTCCTAACGAGGAGACGTATACCCTATGACCACTTGTTAGGATTGTTACTCAAAATATTTAGGTGTATACCCGTGGACGCTGAGAAGCACTACCAAGCCCATGGATAGCAGCAGTCGGCTGTTGTCCACTATCGGCAACCCTTTCGAAAGGGCTATCTTGTTGCCACTGGAGATCCCTAGTGTTACCGTCCATTCGACCTCCTCGGCTGGCCCTCCATGGGCCAAGGAACCTTTTCTGTCCGCCGAACATCAGCTAGAGACCTGCCACGAATAGTAGCCCTTTGTTGGGTTGCAAGGTTACAGACATAGTCCCACATTAAAAATACATAAGCAAGATCATAGGTTTATAAGAGAAAGATATCTCCATTGGTATGAGACTTTTTGGGTAGAGTCCAAAAATAAAACCATGAGGGTTTAGGCCAAAAGTATCTAAATTTCTTTTGGACCAAACATTTCTCATAGTCAATATCTAGGTAATGTAAAAAGGAATAAATTATAAGGTTAACTTATGGCCAACTAGCTAGAGGGTGAGAGAGTTTTTTTTTCTCCCACTCTCCTTATCCCATTATAGTAAATTGACACATTCTAACCAACTAGACATGGAAATCTACATTTTTCAAAACAAGAATAATGCAAAATATACTCAATAAAAAAATTAAAATACTTTTATAGATTGATATTTTTTAATAAACATATGAAATACCTTCTAAAATACTTATTGCATTACCATTAAACTATATGAAAATGAGGTATATTTGATAATACAATAAAAATATTAAGTAGCAATTCAATATTAAAAAGATAAAATATTTAGGGGGTGTTTGGTAGACAGGTTTAGAAGACGGGAATGAGAATGAAATATGGTTCATTCCTATTCTTGATGCTTGGTAGACAAGAATCGGAATCTGAATATGAGTATCATACCCCTAATTTTATAACCAACACCCCACTAAGTTATCGTTAAACTCATTCCCCCTCAATTATACTCATTATCATTTTTATTATCAAATATATATCAAGCGCCCCCTTAATAATGTTAGAAGTTGTTTTAAAAATTATCAAAGATAAGTAAAGATTATCATTTGCAATATTAAGGTCAAGATTATAGTGACCAAATGCCATCTTTTGACTTAGGGAGGATAAAAATGAAAGGGGAGGAAAAGTGTGAAGGGCAAAAATTAAATTGTTTTAAATTTGGGGGTGAAAATTAAAGGACAGGAAAAAAAAAGACAGCTTCAAGCCTTCAACAACTACACAACAACATTGACAACTTGTTTCTTTGTCTGCAAATGGAAAAGGTTGAAAATAAATAAATAAATAATTAATTAATGAGAGATTTTGTTTGACCTTGAGATGCTCAAATGTCGCTTTTGTGTATGAACTGTTTTTAATTAACTTAGGAGGAAAGTTTCAATTCACCCCCTTAAAGTTATTTGCATGTTTATATCTCCCTGTTCAAAATATCCCATCCTATTGAAAACCCATACAAGAAGGATGCCAATTAGTTTTGAGAGTAAATTTGAAATACAATTTACGCACGCTCGGAGTCTAAGGAGGCACTTGATATATATTTAATAATATAAATGATAATGGATTGGTTAAGGAGAAAATGAGTTTAACGATAACGTAGGGTGTGTGAGTTATAAAATTAGGAATATGAAACTCATATTTTAATTAAGATTTCCGTTTATCAAGCATCAAAAATTAGAATGAAAGATATTTCATTTCCATTTCAGCCTCCTAAACTCATCTATCTAGTACCCCTAATTCTCTTATTTGCTTTTTGAATGTTTTATCATTGCACCACAACCATGTAGTTAATAGATGTTAATTTTGAACTATGATGGATGAATGGATGATTTTGATAAGTTTAAGAGGCTAATGCGAAATATTGTCTTTACAATTTATTAATAAGAATCTTAGTCCACAAGTCTTTCTTCCCATGTGAGTTAGTGTTGAAACTTGGAATAATGTACTTGTTTGAAAGCATAAATCTAATCTTAGATAAAACTATATTTTGTTTAAGTAAATAAATGCCCTTATTTTAGATAAAACTATACTTGGTTTAAGTAAAAGAACATGAGGTAATACCGTTCACCCCAAGTGTTCCTCCACGGATCGTATCAAGGTCTATGCAAGGGTGATAAATCACAGTACCAAATGATATCCTAAGTGGAAGAAACTTATTCTTTAATGGTTTGTTATTTGGGAGAGCGGAAAGTAAAACTAAGAAAATATTTCTACAGTGGAAAAATTTTCGCTTACTTCATTAACATTTTCAAAGGGAAGATAAAGAAAATCTATCCACGGATAGTTTTGAAGTTAAAATCGATCACTTCAAAATCAGGAGAAAAGTATAGGATGGAATAAATTGACGCATGCACCCTTTCCATTCACAAAATCACACTATATGCCAAATAAATTGACATATATACCCCTTTGAACTCACAAAATTACATCAAGTAGATAGAAAATGATGCATGTACCATTTTTTATTTATATAATTACATCGCATATATACATTTTCCTCAATCAAGGTAAATAAACACACAAAGGAAAAAATGTATTCTCCCTTTCTCTGAGGATAAATTTTTACCATGAATTTTTTTTTTCCTTTCCTTATTCACGTTTTGAAATAAACAGAGCATAAGAGAATGAATCTAGGAGATTCAAACACAGTTCTATCCTGGGATGAAGTCTTAATTTTTTTTAATTAGCACTAGATATCCCAACTTATGCCGATTAATTCTGAAGTGACCAACCCAATCTTACGAAAAATTCTCACTATACATCAAAAATAAATTAAAAAAAAATACTCACAGACTCATCAATCTAACCTTCTTAAATTAATCATATATTAAAAAATATATATATCTAAACTGATATTTGAATGGAAGTCTTAGTTTTCCCTTGACATTCTGGCAATCAAATGAAATGATTAATTGAATGTCTGAATTAAATGCCGGATGGGTGTGGGACCAAACTGTTCTTTACTGCTTGTCTTCAATGATTTTGTTATCACCTACAACTACACTCTGACAGCAGCACACATCGGCCAATTGTAAAAGCACACAAATGTGAGAGCATTCAATTACAATTATTGTAAAAGGAAGAAGGAAAAATAAATAATTCCATTTTCTTCATAAATACTTTAATACTTTTGTTCACTGAAAATTATTCTCCTTTTTATTTATGACACAAGTACTTTATTAAAGAAGTGGTCAAGGACTTTGTTTTGATCTTTTGTGTACTATACTTTTTTTTTTTGCTTCATTTTGGGATGAACAAACATACACTTTAAACCCTTGTTGTTCTTTTTCACTCAGCCCTAAAAATCTTAAAGTAACAGCTTTGAATGTTTTGTTTAAGGCTTAGGGGAAGGTTTGGTTGAATCTTCTTTTTAGATTTAAGGGATTCATTGTCCATGCACATTTGAGATTTTAGTTGGATGTGGGGTTAAGGGGGTTTAGGGTTTAATAAGTTTAATTCATCATCATTAATAGACCAAGATAGTGAGTCGTGTTACATTCCTTCGAGCCCTAAGATAACAAAATTAGATTTGGACTTAAGGATACTCATAACTTGTGATACTCTAAAGATGTTTATATAAGTCTCCAAGTGAATCTTCTAAGATCTTGTGGAAGTATTAGTGGTTCGTTAGGCAAAGCAAAGGTCAACAATAACAACTACTACTATTACTACTAAACCTTATCCATACATATCATTTTACACTATCGAACTCTATCTCTTATTATACCATCATTTATATTTAAATAAATTTTATCTTATTTTATTATTACTAACCAAGTTTCTTTTCATCTTTCTCGTTTGATATGCATATTTTTCATAATTTTACATAATTTAACTGGACTATTTATTGATCGTTTAAGTACATGCCCGTACCATCTTAAACGTGTCCCTTGGAGTTTTTTCTCAATATATGAAACTTGATTTTTTTTTCTAATGTTGTCATTTCTTATTTTGTCCATCCTCGTGTGCCCACACATTCACCTTAATATTCTCATTTCTGTAACTCATATTCTATCCATCCCAGTAGGCAAAGCATAGGTCAATCGAAGAAAATTTAAGATATTTTAAAAACATATTAGATGTTAAAATTACCTACATTAGGAATATAAAAATGATTAACCTAGTTATTAGGAATATAAAAATGATTAACCTAGTTATTAGGAATATAAAAATGATTAACCTAGTTAATCTCATTGACTATTTCTACTGAATATAGCAATGACCATAGCTTGCTAATAACTAAATTTTGGCAATTAAAGTAAAATTTTATATAGATAAATGAAGAAGAATAACTTTATTTTTCATGTCTTACCATCTCTTATATTTCAATATTTCTCATCATAAAATGAATTAATGAACTGATTGATAAGCATAATAGTGACTCAAATATATAAAACTAACTCTAAATGAGAGATCAATCAATAAATAAATAAACTCGAACCCTCTTAAAATTTTACTGAAATCTAGAACAACTTTGAATAAATCAGGAGGTACAACACAATATTATCCAGGGAAACAATGACATGATCATGATCATCAAATTAGTGTTAACATCAAGTTTCAAATATAATTTACCTAATAATACTCAAATCACATGCTTGAAACTTAAAGAACGAGATAATGCGTAGATAAAAGATGGAGAAAATACTAAGCATTGACGAGGAAGAACAGGAGCATAGAGAATACATCTACATCGACTGAATTCCCAGGTGCGAAGTCAGTTCATTCATATCGGATGCCTCGTCTTGCAAGCGCACCGCGTCCAGCTTCTGCTTCAGGACGTCAATGGCGTTGATGAGCAATTGTGAAGCCTTGATGGCACCTGTCGATTCAATGGTGAATATGAAGCTGTCTTCTTTGGCAATAATCTCGACAAGGCCTGGTTTCCCCATAGCTTCGGATTTCTTGAGGACTTCATCGTCGTATGTATAAGCTTCTGCATCAATAACTTCAACCTGATATTGAGAAAAACATTATCAGAATGGAAAGTAGATTCCATATGTATACAAAAAGAAGGCTAAGCAAGGATCGTCTTAGAAGGGCCCTTATTATGCATCAGTTTCTCCATGGTATGGGAATAGCAAGGACCCTTGGACACAAACAATCAACCAAAGGAGAATGTGTGCCATGACACAATGTTATTGGAGCATAAGGCGATATCGCTCATCCCAAATGGTTCAGTATATGCCTAATAAACCACTATGACCTACATGATGCATCGTGGAATACTCACTTGGAGATGCCAAGATAAATTGTTAACTGAGAGAATCAAGGAAACATGAAAGAAAACCGGTCAAATTACCATTAGAGCGTTAGAAGATATAGGGATCCTTACTTGCTAACTCGAGCATATTGAATTATGATACCTTAGGGCACACTACATCATAATAATGCCACATCTCATTCTCTCTAAGTGGATTGGCATGTCCACGAGGTGAGTATTTTTGAACCGAGATTGTGTCTATGGATAATGACGGTAAATCACAAAGTTAGCTGCAACTTACCCAAACCAACAATAATTAACTTTAGTAAATCATCTTTAGTTGATAGTTCCTTCATTGAAAAGTCATCTTAAAGTTTATCCATCTACTTTAAGTCTAACACTCGAGGACTGTCACTTCAAATTCCAAAATTGAAAAAACCCTCTTATTGAAGACAAACGCTTACCAGTAAGATCAATGAATAGACTTGCAGAATACATATAATTTGAGCAAGAGGCAAAATTGCATTTCGAAGCAAAAGTAGGAAATGAAACTAATACCAAATCCACCTTTGTAGGAATCCCTTACTCATAGAATTTTCGGCAATGAAATTTTAACACCAAAGAAGTGAATAAAAACTGGCTATGATGAGAACCAAAATGGACAGTTTATTAAACACAATTATGTAATGAAGCCAAGCTGGTGGCTTTAGATATCCACGGATTATCCTATATATATTTATGTTCATTTTAGAACTCCCAACAAGGCTGTAACTTGTGCCAACTTGTTTGGCTAAAGGACACTGTCAATCTCACAATTATAGTTATATGATATTCCTATTGCTATTCAGTCTAAATGGTGCTGTGGTGGTCCTGGTGGAGCCATTACTCACACTAACCTAGCATGGATTCAAAATGGCTTGACTTTTGAAGTAAAAGTTGTTGGAACCTACAACCTATATATTCTTTTTACCTTTTGAGTGATACCAGGCAATGCTGTTAGAAGAGTGTAGCATTTTTGTAATTTGGTACGAAACCAAATGTTAAAATATCCAGCCAATTGAGTGATCCTATTGTGCAAGATCATAATGGGAATAAAATTGTTTTTTTTTTTTTAATTCTTATCAAGGAAATTGAAATCAGAACACGAGTTTCATTAATTTTGGATTATGGGTCTCTTTAAAGACAGGATCACCCTTGACTAGTAAAGAGAGTGAGATTGCCTATAAATCTGGCAATTTCGGTGAAGAGTCAAACCAAAACCACACTGGGTCTATCAGACCCAGCCGTACTCTACATTGCAATAGGTTGTTTCAACGACTCAAACCCGTGACCACATGGTCACACCGCAACAACTTTATTTTTGCGCCTGGCTCCCCTTCTACTCTTGAGTTCATATACTTTCACAAATTCAAAGAGAAGATAAGAGCTTGTGTTTCAAAGATTACAAAGAGTAATACAAATGTCAAATATGTGAAAATTCCTTGGAGGAACAAACATAAAGTAAAGCAAATTTGTTGAGCTAACAATAGAACAAACCTGTTGAGTATTTGAATTAATGCCAAAAACTTTTGTAGGACTGCTCTCAACCCAGCTTTGTTTCTCTTCAAGCGTCAATGTTTCCATCAATTCCTCATTTATATGGATCTGTGGCTCATACATAAATGTGACAGTTGCAGCAGGTGACCATTTAGCGTGATCCTTACCAATCCCTTTTCTAGCAATAGCCCTAAGTCTTAGCTCTTGCCCACGGCGTAATTTCACAATGAGTATACCCCTAGTATAAAATTAACAGCCATCAGGCCAGTAAGTTAACAAGGTAACATGATCTTCTAGCACATACATGAGCAACAATGTAGAAGTGACATATAGATATTCAAAGGAACATAATTGATAATACCACCATTTAGAAGTTGAAAAGAACCTAATTTTGTATTTAAATGACATTGATATAATGGCATACATAAGTTTCCTTGTATTATTATGTCCCAAAACTCCACTATATCAATTAGAAACACTGTATTTATGTATTTATCTCTCCAGAAATTTGAGAAGATAATTTGGCCCATGGACACAAATACAAACATCTGACTATATTAAAATTTATAGACAGCCTAGAGAGTAAGAGTCAAGCTAGATGGAATAGGATTGCAACTCTAAGTCTCTGTCACATATACAATGTCCAGAAACTATGAATATATTAAAATCATCGAGAAATCCACAACAAAATCAGAAACTGCACCAATTTCAGACACAGGAGGAAACATTAAATAAGCAGACAAAGAGACCATCTTGATTAAATAAATGTCATTCTTGCCTTAGGCTACATGCTTCACATCTGACATTAAAGACTATCAAAGGTCCACTAAATCATAGAAGCTTTCTGCCAAGGATTGGGAGGATAATAACATTATATAGTAACTAAATTTCATGAAAGAAATTATTGACATTAAAACAGAAAGTCAACTTTTTTATGCCAACAACTTCAACAATGCCCAAAAGTGCCACTCCTAAACGTTGTACAGGGATCAATTGAAACTTCTAGCAGAAAGCACTTAGTAGCTAAAATGAGCATGCCTAATTACCAACCTAAGGGATTCATATAGTTACAATAATGAGAAAATTTCAAATGCCATGCTCTAGTGAAAAATACTAGAATCAAAATAACTTGAATAATGAATTACAAAGTCAAAGTGGTAATTCAAGAAGACTGAGAAAGCCAGTTGTCTATGGTTTCTGTTGATGCACTCTGTTGACCTACTTGGTATAATCAACAAGAATATCTCTATCTGCGCTACTAGTAAAAATCAAGCTAACCTTTCAATTGAAAACAACTTTATCTGTCCAATAAAGTGTGAGCTAACCTAGATCCTTCATAACGTATAAACAACTAGCATCGCTGTCAGAGGAACGTATATTTCAATTATCAATACTATATCAAAATCATACAAATGCTGACTAAGAGTAGCAACAAATAAAATACATGGGAAAACAAAAAGTATATCAGCAGATAGCATGCCTAACTAGCAGAAGATTCATAATCTTCAAAGATAACGGTTGCAAGTGTTAAGGCGAAATATCAATGATCCTAGTTCAGTAGTTACTGATCCCAACCTTAATTTGTTTGACTCTTAATAGAAACCTTTAAAAGGAATTACTTTGGGATCTAATAAGAAATAGTTGAGGGAACAGAGTTATGGCTACAAGACTGAGGTCAGGGAATCGCATGGCTTGGGATAATGATCAAACCTAGCATTAGGCACCAATCGAAATTGCTCCAGTTATTCCTAGGGTTTCAGGTTTAACCATGATGAATTGAATTCAGGTTTCGGGTTTAGAATGCCATCTATCAAGGAGCAATAGAAGGGGATAAGAAGAGGAAAATGACTACTTTTGCTCGGGGGATTCGTAGCCGCCAGGATCGGCCGACATAGCGCTGGCGATAGCCACGTCGACGGGGCAGACGCGGGGATTGGTGCTCTGGAGGTCGGCGCTGGTGACGTCCAGCGTCTGGTCAGAGTCGCACCGGACGCTGAGGAAGAACTCGACGGAGCAGAACTCGCACTGGCCGTCCCCGTCGCAGGCGTCGCAGTCGCGGGAAAAGCGCATGGTCATGGCGTCGTCGCTGGTGAGAGGGATGAGGCCGAGGCGGTGGGCGAGGAACTCGTCGTTGAGGACGGAGGAGTTGGACTCGATCTCAACGAGGTCGATGGCGACGGTGGGCACCTCGGCGATCATGACGCGGCGGAGGGCGTTGGCGATGCTGACGTCGGTGTCCCGCAGCTCGAACTTGAGGTAGTCGTCCTTCATCTCGCGTATCCGCACCTTCGGAAACCGCTGATAGGACGTCCGTGAAGCCCCGCCGCCGCCCAACATCTTCTCACTCGCCATCGCCTCGATCTCCGGCACTCCCTTTCCGCCGCCGCCTCTTTTAAGAAATTTACAGGGCGGCAGTAAATAATGAGAAAATTTCGTTTTAAACCCTTTAAGGCTTTTTGCACTGCTCCAAAATATGCACTAGATGATGAGACAATTTCTTTTGAAACCTCGAATTTGTATATGTTTATTATTATTATTATTATTATTATTATTATTATTATTATTATTATTATTGGTTTAAATTAATAAAGAATAATGATATGTATTGAGAAAAAATTTTAAAGGAAAGTTTAGGAATAGAGATATAAATTTATGACATCAGATTCTCTTGTCGATAATTTTATGGATAGGGAATGATGCACATCCAAATTGTGACTGAAGTGAGGGAATGGTCCACATTCAAATTGCGATAGAATTGAGGTTGTAATTCGATCACAATTGCTTGTGGTCCATATGGGTTCATCCGCCCCACCTAGGTTGTAGTTTGGATTGGGAGGGGCAGCCGTCGGAGGTAGGAGGGTGGTCGGGCTGCGATCGTCGAGGAGGCGGCCTCCGAGTGGCCTCTTCGATCCAAACTACAACCTAAGTGGACGGATGAACTCGTCGATGAACTGTAAGTAATTACGGCCTGATTACGACCTCAATCCGACCACAATTTAGGTGTGGATCATCCCTGATCCGCAAAATTATAGACCAGAGGATCTTATCTGTAAATTTATAACTCATTATTTTTACTTTTTATGAGTTTATCATTTTACGTGTATAGCTTGCAGTCCATATCCTCTGGACCACAATCACTGGATCATTCCTGGTACAATGCACAACATCCGTTAGATCGGAGGTAAGATCCAAGTAATGATCCCCTCTTGATATGATTTAACTGGTGTTGTATACTAGATCAGAAATGATCCAGTGATTGTGGTCCAAAGAATCTGGACACGTATATTTTGAGCTTTTCTCTAAAAATTTTTCTCTCTATATATTATTTTTTATTAATAAATAATATGATTAATATCTTAAAATGGATAATAATTAAAAGAAATATATATTATTTTAATCTATGTATCCGATCGTACTAGATCCTAGCATGTCATCCATTATTATAAGTAGCTCAAACTCTATATAAAAAAAATGTCCTATGTGAAATTTGACATTTTTATCTTATTATCTGATTTTTTTTAAGAATAACTTTGAACATTTATCCCAGTGCTTTCGTCAATTCATTTATAGACCAACACAGAAAAGATATATTACGGATAATTATTAATTATTAGTACAAACAATCAAGACATAGAAAGATAAGCTCGGATATACTGAGTTTCAACTCTAACACCTCATATGGCAACATCCCATGTTTTAATCATCACAACACCTTGAGAGAATCCGATGAAATTTCTCATAGATCACAAAGTAGGCGACGTATTAATTTAGTATTTTTAAATTAACCATCTATTTTAAAAAATTTATTTATTTAATTCACCAAAATTAAGTTTTAATCTTTAAATATCTAAAAAAATTAAGAAGACCAAAATCCTAATTTCAAGATTACTATAGTTACTAAAATTACTAAAAGTCCTTATTTAAAAAATCATGCTAACGTTTTATATGAAATTAATAAAGTTATAAAGAAAATTCAAAATATTATTCCAATTCTAATTATTTAAATTAAATATGTACATTGTTGGAATAGTTTAAGTGCATGTCAAAAAATATATATTTAAAAATTCTAAAAATAATTTTTTTTAGTTATCAGAAGCAAAATGCGCTCATCGATTATGCGCGTTTCGGTGTTAAACTCGATTGTGAGATCTTGACCGTCGATAAAGCTTCGGGTCCGAATTGGATGGTCGAGATTGTTATAAATTCCTGGCACACTATTGCACTTAAACTGAAAATTTGAAAATTCTGGGGCAAGATGATATTTTTATAAAGATATGAAGGTGAAGTGAATATTTAGATAAACTTTGAGGGGGCAAAGTAAAACTTTTCACCAGCCAAGACATATAGGGCACGAGGCCACCACTAAGACCGCTCTCCGTTGGCATCTGCTCCGCCTCCCAAATCGCCGGCTTCTTCCTGCCGAGGGTCCTCCAGGTTCGTCCCTCTACTTTCATTTCACCTCGTTGCAGTGATCTGTTCCTGTGGTTGATGTCGGGTGTCGCTGGATCTATCATGTACCCAGATCTTCCAATTTATGGTATTTCTTGGTGGACTTTTCTTTTTGAATCTAAAGATCAAGTTTATTACTGGTGTCGGTTCCATATTTTTTCGTGATCGATGCTGGATTTTTTACTTTAGGTAGGATTTAGGTTTTGGTTATTCAGTTTCCGTAGTAGACGACTCTTGCTTGTGCTTGCAGAATTCTGTTATTAGGAAAAGTTGGAGCGCGGTTGGAGGCTTATGATTCTCAGAATGCTTTGATCTTCTATTGTCAAATTTCGTAGAAAACTCGTTTTTTTTTATAAAAACGAAACAAATTTTATCTGTAGTTGTTCTCAAAATCATATTTTTGTATGTGGTTTGCGGATTCCACTTTGCATTCGCCCATATGCTTAGTTTGATCAGTGAATTAAGAAATCTGAACTTAAATTACAATTGTTTGCTCTGTGTATTGTATGCCAAATTGATACTTTTATCTGTAGTTGTTCTCAAAATCATATCTTTTTGTGTTGTTTGGGGATTCCACTTTGCACTCTTCTATATGCTTAGTTTGATCAGTGAATTAATAAATCTGAACTTAAATTACAATTATTTGCTCTGTGAATTTTATGCCAAATTGATATTTTTTATCTGTAGTTGTTCTCAAAATCATATCTTTTTGTGTTGTTTGGGGATTCCACTTTGCACTCGCCTATATGCTTAGTTTGATCAGCGAATTAATAAATCTGAACTCAAATTACAATTATTTGCTCTGTGGAATGTATGCCACTGACAGTTGTATTACTTTCTTAACTGTGTGAAATTGTCTTTGTGAACGGTGTTTCTCTCCTGTCTGTTACCTTTCTGATTACATCTTTCTCAGAACTTTTCGCAAACTACTCAATGGCTGCTGGAAGAGGCATTGGCCAACTCTTGAGAAAGCACCTTCGGTTTCAGTCAACAGTAAATATTTGTTACTTTCCCCATTTTTACAGCATTCGCTCCTCTTACTCTGTTAGAAACATATCGTAGTTTACTAGTCCATTTCTCTTGGACAGTCATATCATGATTTACTTGCCTCAATGCATATACATCACATTTAAGTGAATGGTTTGTGTTCGATTCCTGTCTTCTATTTGTTTTTTAGTAAACATGCTTTTTGGGTAATAAAATGCTTCAAAACAAGGTTTGCTTCTTCTTCCTTGTCCTCTCTAGTCACATGTAAGTTCCCACTCAGGTTAATTTGTACAAAGACAAGGATTTTCACACTATCGTTTATTTTTTTTTCGCCCAATAGGTGATGTATATATAAATTATGCCACCCTCGATAAGTGTTTTGTTCCTTAATTGAGTACAATACATTGAGGATTACTAACAAAACTATGATTATGTTTATGTCTGCGGATTCCTGCTCAGGTATCATTGCAAAAGCAGGAAGAGGCTACTGTATCGGCTGGCATGAAATCGTTGAAAGCTTTTGCATTACTTGGAGTTGGGATTACTGGTGCTTTAAGCTTTGCATCCTTTGCATCTGCTGATGAAGCTGAGCATGGTTTACCGGCTTCAAATTATCCATGGCCTCATAAGGGCATCCTGAGTTCATACGATCATGCATCGTAAGTAAAACAGTGTTGGCATTTTGTTTTTCTGGTATCCTGAAAACTGAAACTTTATTTATTACAAAATGTTTTTCTTTAAAATGGTTTATAATTTCTGTATTCTTATTCCATGCTTGCGATTTTGCAATGGTCGCCTGTGCATATTCTTATTCAGTTCAAGACTGGTTTGAAAACTTATAACACGATATGATACGCACAGAATTCGGCGGGGTCACCAAGTTTATCAACAAGTATGTGCTTCTTGTCATTCTATGTCTCTGATCTCATATAGAGATCTCGTTGGCGTGGCATACACTGAAGAGGAGACCAAAGCAATGGCTGCTGAAATTGAGGTCGTTGATGGCCCCAATGATGAAGGGGAAATGTTCACTCGTCCTGGCAAATTAAGCGATCGGTTTCCTCAGCCATATGCAAATGAAGAAGCAGCAAGGTTTGCAAACGGAGGGGCATATCCTCCAGATTTGAGCCTGATTACGAAGGTACTACCTCTCCTTTCCTATCTCGGTTACTTGTAACTCATGTTTTCTTCGACAAGCTTGATTTTCTGCCCCTTTTTCGTAGGCACGACACAATGGACAGAACTATGCATTTGCTCTTCTCACTGGCTATCGTGATCCTCCTGCTGGTGTTTCGGTAATTGAAGCAATTATATGCGATCTTTAACCTTTTTCATATCTGCAAATATAATTTACTGTTTATTGAACTCGTAGCAGTATAATTTCTCAATGATAGCATTTCTTATATTCTTTTGTTTACAACTTCCATACTTTTTTTTCCTTCATTACAACGAAAACAAGGCCTTGTTTCTTTGAAAAGTCGGACATATTGAAAAGATAGACTACATCAAATGTAGTTCATGATTGTCCACTAGGCAAAATTGATCTCAATATTAGCTTTGAATTTCATAAGCAATGGCTTGCTAAGTCTTATGTTTGCTATTGATGTGATTACAGATTCGCGAGGGGCTCCACTACAATCCGTATTTCCCCGGTGGTGCTATAGCCATGCCGAAAATGCTCATCGATGGTGCTGTCGAGTATGAGGATGGTACTCCGGCAACCGAATCACAGGTAATTGAACTGAAGATGTGTTTTTGTATTCATAAACTGTGTTTGGTCGGATGCTAATTTCTCAAATGTCACTATTGTTCCAGATGGGTAAGGACGTGGTAACATTTTTATCTTGGGCAGCCGAGCCTGAGATGGAGGAGAGGAAACTGGTAAACTCCAGCCTTTTCGCGCATATATTACCGAGATTCGCTTCGCGACTAATCGTTGTGCTTTGTGCTTTGGTAGATGGGATTCAAATGGATTTTTGTATTCTCGCTTGCGCTTCTCCAAGCTGCATACTACCGGCGGTTGAAGTGGTCGGTTTACAAGTCGCGCAAGTTGGTCTTAGATGTTGTCAACTGATGCTTTTATTTCTTCGCGGGAAAGACCACCGGAATAATGACATTGGATGATGTACATTGTCAGATAGATGATCTAAAGCAATTTTTGGATCATTCTCCATGCCGGAGAAGTATGTTCTTCTCAGACTTTATTTTTTGGATTGTCAAGGTTTGGAATGACCGTCGACAGATGGTTAGTTAGTTATTTGATTTCGAACGATCAGATGTTTCTGGTTTTTGTGTTGCTTTTGCATAAATAATCAGCAGAATGTTTTAACATTTTTGTGGTGTTCTTTGAATACAAACAAAGTTATTAAAGGATGACCAATTTGTTTATTAGAAGGCGCATTTAACTTTTAAAAATAAATATCTGAATAGCACACTTATCATTTCTATTTATTAAAAGGTGCATTTTATCTATATGGATCTATCTATAGTATTCAGTTTTATGAGTTTTGTTTATTATTATTATTATTATTTATATTTAAATAAATTTTATTTTATTTTACCTTATCTGGAATATTTATCAATTATTTAAATATATATTTATCTCATTTTAAATATCTTTGTTAGTCTTTCATTTTCCCTTCTATTTTAATTATCTTGTGTGGTGAGGGTGAAGTGCTTTTGCACAGAAGAGATAAAATCATAGTGATTAAAATAGAGGATGAGTTATACGAGGTATAGAGATTTACCTTCTTCGTGCAACCTAACTACAATGAGTGACTACATGAGCTTTCAAATGTACTTTCATGATTTACTTAGATGGTCGATGAAATTTTTTTATAAAATCAGACTGATCATTCTAAGTTCAATATTACCTCAACTAGTTAATCATTTTTTTTCCTACAATGAGTGACTACGGTCAATCAATGCAATTAGGCCACAAAATCATGGCCAATAGAATGATGATGGTTAAATTTATAAAAGATCAACCTATTAATAAGTATAAGTTAGGCTTTGTTTAGATATTTTTAACCCACTTAACCAACTAATCCTAGGATGATCGATCAATTCCACATAAGTTTTTCATTGACCATAAGGATAAATTGAGAAACGATTCCACGTAAGTTTTTCATTGACCATAAGGATAAATTGAGAAACGCTCGTAGCAGATAACATATCAGTCCAACATTCTTAAATCAACTGGCTATTAAGAAAAATTTATTGTTAATTCATCGACATTGAAACTAACTAATGCAACATTGCCTAAACGGCATTGTTATATTACTTTTTTTTCTTGTTCGTATCACATAAATAATAGTTACATAAGATCTTCCCCCTGTTATTGAATGTGTGCACGTTTATATTACATCGATGATTCTGTTGATACTTCGAATTACAATTATTCTTCTGACTTGTACCTGCAATTCATTAACAATTATTATGTGAAAATAATATAAAAGGTAATTTTAATGTCATTAGCAATGTAGTTGTGTATATGATCAATTAGCGTTGAAAATTAATGTAAAATGACAAATAAAAGTAGAATATCTCAATTGAATGCCAAACACTATATAAATTCTCAATTGAATGGCATGTAATCACTTACCAAGAATATTATAAAACCAATTGCAAGTAGAAGAATTCACGCTTGTGTGAAAAATAATCATCCACTTCAAAGGGCTTGTTATTTGTCGAGACTAAAGTTTCCGCCGTAGTACTCGCTAATAGAAGCCTGTTGTAAATTAACAAAAAAAAGATAGAGTTAAAATTGTTGTTTAGAACAACCGTTTCAAATTATTCTTAGACATGATGGAGTAAGATCGGGTAGTAAACAATCTTTAACTAATAGAAATTAGATGACTCATCGAAATGAGCCAAGCGCTGAATTTGAATTCTTATCGAACTTAACACCGAACGAGCATAAACAAACTCTTATCATTTACAGCCCTAAGGAAGTGTATTTGAGCAAAGAAAAAAGATCATATTTTGGCATGTATGTTAAAGGGATAAGTCTTTTAGAATTTATACCTGAAGAGCAGGAAGGATCAGGTCATACACTTGAAATAGGAACTTGAAATCTGTTGCAAACCTAAATGACCAAATTTATCATAATTAGTGAACCGATAAGTTAACTATTGTACCAAGAAAGTGAATGGAACATTGATATTCGAAGAAACATTGATATGTGAAAACACAGGATATTCGAATGACAAATGCAGTACAATTATCAACTTCGATATGTGAAAACACAGGAAAAATATTGATCTTATGAAAAAGGAAATTGAGAATAATGTTGATCTTAGAAAAAAAAAATATGCTGCTAAATATAGAGGTGCACCTTCTTAAAATCCGAGAGCAAACATACAACTCTTCGATATCTGATTCAATCTTCAGCTTAATATATTGCTTGAAAAGCTCAACCAAGCTGCAAATCATTTCCTCTAATTCGATTGAACTTAAGTCAGAAAATGAAGATAGAAAAGGACTTAAGGACTGAAGTGTCAGAGAAAGAAGGCCATTTGTATCGGATCTAGCAAACTGCATTGCGATAATGTTCAAGACAAAACAATTACTATGTTGGAACTTCTCAACCCAACTTGGAGGAGTTCCCATCCACATAGACATATTAGAATTTCCAGGATTTTCATCTGGGTCAGAGGGCATATCCTTCTCACTATTGCTGGGGTCATTTCCAGGATAATGATGGGCTCTGTGTGGAGGCAGTGATGCAAGAATATCAGCCTTCAATTCTTTAGGTAGCTGATCGAGCACCGAGTAATCTAACTGACTAAGAGACTGAGGTATCATGTCTGAATGATTATCAACATGAGCATCTGGGTGTAAATCATCCGGACTCGAATAAGATGTTGGAGAAGTCTGAATTTGTTGGAAGTTGTCCTTGTTAGCTCCCTAGAGATGCAGATATAACTAACATGAGCATAAACATAGCCAACATTAAAAGAGGATAGACAAAAACTTAAACACAGAGAATCTAAATTAAATGACATTATTTATCTTTAGAACTTGCTCTGCTACCAAATTTTTAGAGATCCGGTAAACTTTATGTAGCAAAAGATGATTAAAATCTACTCTTGTACAACAAAATTTTCAAATATCAGGAGTTACTAATAAGATAAAGAGCAGATTCTCTGACCTCATGGCAAGCTAAATTCAATAAGAGGAAGAAACATACAGACAGGTTGCCAATGCCAAATACAGAAGGAATAAAAAAAACAGAAATATAGTGTGTAAGCTGTTTCTACAAAAATAGTTTTATTGGCATCAACGAACCAATGTTGAATACTTGCTTGCAAAAAAATGAGAACATGTAGTAGAATAAACATATGAACGCAACAAGAAAGATGAGAAAGATAATCAACAACATAACAGGTTGGTATAAATAGTATTTACAGGAAAAATTGGTCAGTAAGCAAGAAACTTCCAGCCAACAGTTTAATCCAATTCTAGATGAACCTAGCTTGTTTATTCAACATACAATTAGAAAAGACTCAATAGCATTTCCAAGCAAGGACAAACTCAGTAGAATCAGTAACTCAGTTAACATAAGTACATAACCCTATAGAGTGTTAGATGGCTTGCTGAATGGACAGATGTTTACATAAATTAAAACATTCGTGTATTATAAATCTTGTTATAAATCTAAAAAATCAAAGGAACATGAATACCAATAGAAATATAACAGATAAATAGATACATGTATGTTGTTAGTAGACGAAAACATTTTACCTGCTGCTGCTGATTAGAAGGTCCATTGTATGTATTATCTAATCGTTCCTTCAGCTTTACTTCGTTCACACATGCAAAACTCTGTCCCATCTCTGCTCCCTTGTGCTTTTCTTTCATATCATTAATTCTTGATGCTTCATATTCCACCTCACAGAACTTTTCAGTTCCAATAAACATAGCTTCTCTATATGTTGAGCATTCACCTTGCTCATCAACTATCAACTGATTCACTTTTTCATTTTTTAGTAACAACGGCCTTCTGGTAGATAGTGAGATACTCTTAGAAGTAAAAAAGGAAGACAGCTTTTGTTGCTTATGAGTCCCATTCTCAAGCTCATTTAACTGGTAAGGAACCCCTAAGCAAAAGAAAAAAGCTAAATAAATAAGAAATACATTTCATTTAGCATCAAATAAAATAAATTTTGTTGGTATTTCCAATACGCATGCTAAATATTTCTCAACTATCATTTATAAGGAACATCACAAGGTCTTGAAGTTAACAAATACTAGTCAATTGTGAGAAAATGGAAGTAGAAACATATTCTTCTGATAACATCGTCGTCATCATCAAATAATGTTCATTTCAACTATGGGATCTGCTACATGAATTTGTATCCCTCCATCAAGCTTCGTGCAAGATTATGTCATTAGATTTTGATTGGCAAGGCATTAATTCATTTCATGTGTCATTAATTCATATACAAGAAATTTATGCTAATTGCAAATGCTTTGCTCAAAGCTCAAGATCATATTCCACAAAGCTATCATCTAAAGGGGAAAAAAAAAACTTCTTTAGCAAAAGGTTGTAGGTTGTTGCCAAATATCAGATGAATGCTGAAATTTTAGGAAACAATAAAAAGGGAAATCATGAGTAAAGACATTTACAGCTCAAAAGCTTATTAGCAGCCACAGATTCAATCACCCAAGCAGGTTTTACAACTGGAAGCCCTCTACTGAATGCCCTGAACCATCAAAAGATCACCACGATCAATTAGAGAATTGCTTTAAAAAACACATCAGATAGATACCGTGATGCTCCAAGGTGACCTGAAGTTCCTCATTTTGCTGTCCGGCAGATGGCTGCAAATGATATGTGTTACAGAGCGCCTCGAGAAGTAATTCTCGTACCGACCACCATGAATCATCATACAAGCTCTGAGCTCCTACCGGAATCCATCCAAGAACACACTATCACAACCAAATCGACAGATCTACTGATAAAAATTCATAAAAAAAACGTAAACAGAAATTAATGGCATGCCTGACTGGAAGGGATCGTGAATCCGTCAACGAAGATCGAGATACCAAAGAAAATACCCTTCCCACTTCCGATCCGGCCACGGAAGACCGCACTAGCATCGAATTGCTCCCGAAGCTTTTGGCTTTTCACCGCCATGTAGCTGCGATCCAACGAGAGCTGGAAAGATGAGGAGCGAGCGAGGACGAGGAATAGATGGAGAACCTGAAAGGAGAGCCGCGTGCCTTCCGGGGTGTGCGAAAGGGGGTTTCTTAGCGCCGCGACGACCGAATTCTCTAGGGTTCCTGGTCTGTGCGGGATCGGATCTGGTCGCCGTCCACGGAGATAGCGAAGATCTTGACGTCACCATTCCGAAGGTCAAAGAGGAGGAGGAGGAGGTGGTGGCGGTGGAGGACGAGGAGGCCGGGCGGCGGTGTTACTGACGGGGAAATGGGCGCCGCCGGATTTGAATCTTAAACTAGGCCAGCGTACGTGGGAAGGAACATGTTGCTGACGCAATCAAGTGGATGTTTTTTTAGAAAAGGAAAACTTTGTGAGGTGAAGTGAACTCTTTTATAGATCTTAATTGACAATAAAGGAAACTAAATGGGCCAAACCGCAAGTTTTTCATGTGAAGAAATTCGGCTGAATAAACTGGTGATATAACTGATAAGTGCTCCTATATTCATTCGATACATATAACATCTAGATGAGAATTTCAAGGATATTGAGTTTCTGCCTGAGTAGTTCATTATGAATACTTTTTGATTTATCTTAGTGATCAATAAATTTTTTTTTATAGAACTGGATCTGTCACACCAGACTCGACCTTATCATTATTTTTTTTCGATACACATAAGATAATTAAATAAATAAATTTAAACTACTCATTAACATTCATAAACAACATAATTATATTTATTAATAAAAATCTTATCTAACCTGTTAAATAAATAAAAAATTAAAATGAATAAATATTTTTTAAATTATCAAATTTAATAATTAAATAAGTAAATGTTTCAAATAATATAAATTTGAATTGAGAACTTGACGTCTAAATAAATTAAGCTCAAACTAAAGTTGAATTGAGAGTTCGATAACATATACATGAACCAAACTCATGGTGTTAAAAGATGATTCACTCTCCTAGCTCTATTGCCAATATATTTATAAGCTAATATGGAAGAGGTAAATCGCGGATGACTACTCATTAACATTCATGAACAACATAATTATATTCATTAATAAAATTCTTATCGATATACTAAATAAATAAATAATTAAAATAAACAAACAAGTTTAAATTATCAAGCTCAATAATCAATAAAACAAGTAAACGTTTCAAACAATCATATAAATTTGAATTGAGACTCGACATTTAAATAAACCAAACTCAAACCAAACTTAAATTGAGAACTCGATAATATCTAAATGAACCAAACTCAAAGTGGCAAAAGGCGATTCACTCTCCCCTAACGTTTCTGCCAACCTATTCCTAAGTCAATACGGAAGAGTTAAATCACGAATGACTATTAACTTTGAGCAATTGAATGGCCCATAGGGGAGGACAGGAACCTTGCTTTTAGTCAAGATTGAATCCCAGATCTTATGATGGTAACACCACTATGCACTAGCCAAATGTCCATTCCGAAAGAACTTTTAAACAAACCAAATTTAAATCAAATTGGAATCAAATTTAAGTTTAAGTTAAACCTCATTCAAAAAATAAAAATAAATAAAATAAAATAAAACCAAACTTAAACTATCATTTCAAAATTCATTTTAAGTTAACTCAATTATTGTAGCAAACATGTTGGCAAATTACAATTCAAATCTTCTGTCCTATTTTGATCATGTCCCCGTATCTCATTGTCGATTAGACGGATCAGATCATATCTCAAGTATATTGTGCATATCACGAGGATATGAACACACATCTCTCACGAGTGTTATGGTTCGATGGATAATGAGATACGGGGACATGATCAAAGTGAGACATATGATCGAACTGGGCAAATTATTATTATTTTAGCAAACATGTTCCAACATAACCTCCCCATCCTCTCTCTCTCTCTCTAAGTTTAGGTTGTTTAGCATTCTACCAGAAAAGCATGGCCAATGCTGGCACGGTGCCCACCCTCCCCTTCGTTAAATACCTCCCTCCTCCTCTTCCGCCTCTGCTGGAGCCCTTGAGCGTTCATCCTCCGCTTGGTTCCGCTCCAGACGCGAAGCATTTCCCCGGTTATTGCCTCTTCATGGCGGTGAGTCCATTTCTTTCTCCAATTTTGCCCTTGAGTCCCGGTTTCAGCGTGTGACTTCCTCATTTGTGTTTCCTGGGAAGTGTTCGTGCCTTAATCGCTGCAAGATCGTCCTTTTGGTTTGTTTTGATTCCGTCGCTTCTGGTTTTCGTCCGCTAAAAGTTGCTCGCCGCTTTGTG
>JBBPFQ010701435.1:0-14775 GCA_037974815.1 Kaempferia elegans | reverse complement strand
GACATAATAAGAAATGAGAGAATTAGAGAGAAATTCGGAGTTGTATCTATTGAGAAAAAACTTCAAGAGACACGTTTGAGATGGTATGAACATATACTTAGATGCTCACTAAATGTTCTAGTAAGACGATGTAAAACTATAACAAACACACATTTTAAACAAGGGAGAGGAAGATTAAAAAAGATTTGGTTAGCAACAATAAAATAAGATAAAATTTATTTAAATATAGATGATGATATAATGGGAGATAGAACTCAATGGCATAAAAGGATCCATATAGCAGATCCCACCTACTAAGATAAGACTTTGTTGTTGTTGTTGTTGTATGTACTTCAACATTAGTGTTCTTATGCAGCTAAAGGAATATATCAATTTAGTGCCTTCACGTGTAAAAAACAATGTACAGGTACCATGTGCATACCAAGGATTGTGGGTGAGCCAACATCCAAATTTACATCTTACATTTCTCGTACATTTCAAGTGTCTTTTACCCTTGCGTTAACCACCTTTCTAATGGGCAAGTTACTGATTATTCATTTTTGAGTTATTTGGTTTAGAGTCTGCTATCTATTGTAACAATTCCATTGTAACCGACAAATCATATGCCGTGCATTCATTTACATGTTTGTGTTATGCTTACAATTGTTACTGCAAAAACAGGACCAACTTGCATAGCCGAATATTAAGAACTGAAAATTATATTTCTACAGATCTTATATATTTTGAACAATACTAATAGCATCTATTATCATTTTAATTGATGTCCAGATTATTTTCCTACAATCAGAAGATCATCAAAAGAAAAATCTTTGAATGGTTCAGCGGGAGCAATAATTTCCACATGATTGAATCTATATACAATCCAAAAAAAAAATGTTTACATCCACACCTAGAGAATAAGTACAAAATAGTGAAGATACAATGTAAGATGTCAGTGGTAAGCAAAACATGTAGTGCCTACCCAAAATAAATTTGTGCAGATTGAACCTATATAAATACTACAGAAATCTTTAAAAAATCTCATCTCATTTTGTCAATTCTGTGTATGTTAGCAATTTAAATTGAACATAAAAGAAAATAATTAATTTATCGAATTTGATTTGTTCTTTTATGTATAGTCTGCTTATTTTAGTGTTCATTTAGTTCAAATGCTAGTAATTAGCTTGGTCTAGATGATCCAGTTGAAGCTTAAAGTAAAATGTCGCCTTGATAATCACTAACTTGGCAGTATATTCAATCCAATTGTTTAATGGTGGGCATGACGCATATGTATTTTGATAAAGCCTGTATGCATACTCGGTCACACAGTGATTGTTTTCTGTCTCAAGTTAGTACAGATAAATGCCCGATGGACATGCCTAATAAATTAATTACAAACAGTGACTAACAAATTTCTCATGTGTGTATGAGTGTTCATCTATATATTGGCTGTCAATTTTTCTTGTCAAGTGTCTTGAACTACTGTTGAAATTGACACATACTATGATAGTATGATGTACTTGTAACAAAATTATGGTAACATTGGATGCTATACATGATACTGGTTTACTAATGCCTTCTCAAAAACATTAAAATGCAATTTTTAAAAGGTTTATGATGTTGACTCAAGATATGATTGCTTGCTTGTATTTTTGTTGGATTATGTCACAGTGATTTCAAGTAAATGCTTCAGTTGATGTGTAAAAACAAATAATTCTTTGCAGGACGAAGAACCAAATGATAGAAAAATTGGGAAGTTGTGTGAATATGCTTCTAGAAACCCACTTCGCATTCCAAAGGTAAGTATTGGCTTCTTTGTTTGGTTACTTTAAGATGACTTTGTGTTAGGAGTTGAACAACTTCCTATCCGTAAAGAATCACAAAAAAGAAAACCATAAGAAGAGATACAAAAATTGCACAGTATACACATTAAACTCCAATTACCAACACTTTCTTTTTTTCTTGGTCTTCTGAATACCTGCTGTCCTGCCTCTTTGTCCTGAAGAATGGACTATAGCTATGTCCATCAGGAATTCTTCCAAGGAGCAGAAACATGTTTTTTTTGTTCCTATCAAAACATCACACATTAACAAGGGCATCGGTTACCTTGTCTATTTCTCTGCTTACTAACAATTTCCCCCCTTGAAAGGGCTATTTGATTCAAGTAGTTCAGAACTTCAGATACCACATATAATGCATTCCGAGGAGCTGAGCTTTAATTTTCAATCTGAATAGACAATGATTTTCTTTATTCCTTATTTCCCCTGGCACATGCTTCCTTTTATCCCATTTGTTTTTGGTTGAATTTTATCCCACCTGTTATATTTAAGTTGATAATTTCTTCTGCTTGTCTGTGATTTTTCATCCTATACTCATCTGCTGTTAGTTTTTAGTTTCCATATTTATATATTTTGTGGCTTATTTGTCAGATAACAGAATATTTGGAGCAGAGATGTTACAAGGAGTTGCGAAGCGAACACTTCGGCTATGTTAAGATTGTGATGTGTATCTACCGTAAATTGGTGATTACTTGCAAGGAACAAATGTAAGATTGACTTGAATTTATGGTTTTATTATTTGTTTCTTCTTGATGATGTTTACCTTTTGTCAATCTACACAAATTATCATGACTTTCCTCACGATTGCATTATTGGTGAATGCTAATAAGCACAGGAATTAGGACATGTATGATTGGATGAGAGTGCATGAAATGTAGAATAAAATGTTTGGTTTCTAAGAAGTGGTTAGTGGTTACACGTGATTAAAAATTCCATATAGCAAGCTTCCAATTTAATTATGGGGTGACATATACTTAACTCTTCTGTGAGAGAACATATACAGGAATCTAATAAGTTGCCTGCCTCTGAAGGATGTTACCTACACTAAGGATTTTTGGAAGGATTTGACCCACTCTTCCATTTATGCTTCTAACACTGTATATAAAGCTGTAATCAACTCCAGAAGAATTTTATTTCCATTGATCTTTTCCTTTGATTTTGAGATGTACTTGCTAATGTATGACTGATAATTTGGAGACATGACCTATTATATGAATTTATCTTTTTCAGGCCTTTGTTTGCAAGTAGCTTACTGAACATCATACACACCCTTTTTGATCAAACAAGACAAGCTGAAGTGCAAACTATAGGTTGCTATACACTTTTTGACTTTATTAATAGCCAAGTAAAGTTCTTCTCTGCTACATATCTACATTTTGCCATCTTAATCTACTTGCCTATTTTTGGCAAACCTCACATCACGATGCTGCTACCAATTCTAGGTTGATGGCACACACCAGTTCAATATAGAAGGTCTGATTCCTAAATTGTGCAGTATAGCTCAAGAATTGGGTGATGATGAGAAAGCATGCTGTTTACGTGCCGCAGGGTTGCAAGCTCTGTCTTCATTGGTATTTAACCTTGTATTATTTTGTTACCATTTCATATTTCATTTTAACTCATATGATTTCATAAATTTCTGAATCTTGGTGTCATAACATCTTTTAAATTTGAACATAACGAATTACTTCAGTTGCAGAGCTAGGAGCACTTTTTAAGTCGGAGCAATTCTTATTTTTGAAAACCAGCCAAAATAGAGTTTGATTGAGTAAACCATTAAGTTAAAAAATTGGTTGACCTGGACTAATGAAATTACATTAATATCCTCATCATGGCAAGTCTGATTTTAGTTAAACCTGATTTTAAAGCTAATTGAAACCAAATCAGGATAACTAATTTAATGAATTTAAGTAAAATTAGACTTCAATAAAATCAGTTTAAATGAGCTTAATTAAATTAAATCAAAATTAATCTTATTTGATTAATTATTTAAAATCAGATGTAATTAAATTGGATTAATTAAATTCAATAAATCAAAATCAGATTGAATTAAAATTGGACTTGATTTAATTAAAATCATTATGTTCACAAACCTACGAATAATGCATCTTATATTTAATTAAATATCGATATAATAAAAGTAAATTTTGCATTCTGATATAACCCAATTATGAGTAATTCAGATCATTTTATATTACTCTCCATTTAATTCTAGTCAATATTTTCAATCATAATACTCTTTGTATAATTCATTGATCATTCTATTTCTCGTTAGTGATCCAGTGAAGTTCATATGTTGTCCCTTTGTAATGATATGTAGGTTTGGTTTATGGGTGAGCATTCTCATATCTCTGCGGAATTCAACAGTGTAAGTACATTTTATACTTTTCAAATTTCCAATTAAACTGAACTATGAATTATATCAACGCTGACTTCTTTTATGTACAGAACAGTTAAATTGAATGACACTCTTCATAATATAAATACTTTCTTGAAGTTGAATTTTAATTTCACCAAGTAAGAATTTAATTTCACCAAGTAAGAATTTAATTTTAAGTTTCAGTGAATGATCTAAAAACAAACCAATGTCTGGTTTTCCACTTTGTCTAAGTTAATATTGGACTTTCATGATTTGTTGACTGTAGCACATTGCACATAGTATAATATAGTATCAACTAATTATCAAGAGAATAAAAAAAACTTAAAAAAAGAAAGTAACAAATGTTAATTCCATAATTCTAATGTCGTTGTGCTTATAAAACCCTGTATGTGCCTTTTCTTTTAGACTTATGGGAGAGTGTCTTTGTTTTCCATGGTGATCTATGAAGTTGTATGAGTAATTCTTGTGCTTTCCCAAGTAAGTTCTTAGATATTGAGATTTGATTGGGGACCACTTGCAAAAAACCTTATGCTGTTAGGAAAGGCCCAAATTTAAGATGCATAGTTTAATGCCTTTCTTCATGATTTAACCATACTAAGATTGAATCATGGGTAAAGAATGCTTATAATAAGAGAAAAGGGATGAATCCATGATCCATGATGGGCGTATATGATGTAACAAGAGAAAAGGAGTGAGCAATGGGCTGACATTGTAGGTCGTCATGTATGCTTCTGTACCTGGATAAGATTTGATTGGATATCCAATTATACATAATCCTCAAAAGCTAAAGTTGTGAGGAAAGCAACCTACAAATATGTAACAAAATACAATTCACGAGTATAAAAGATGCTGAAAATGGCACTTCAATTACTGTCCAGAATATCCAATAACTATCAGTGTATCATGAACCACAGTGGGCATATCTTGACTCAATACAATTTATTCTAAAACTTTTGTTTTGTCCTTCACAAACCTCTCATTATATTTCATTAAAACTTTTTTTAATGGATAAAATTACTAAACATTCACCACCAGTTGCTAAGTTCTTGTTCGAGGAACATTTACTATCTTTCTAGATTGTATATTAGTATTGCTATAAAATTTATTTTGTTTTTTTAAGTTTCATGTTTTGTACTATATAGATTGTTTCTGCTGTCTTGGAGAACTATGGAGATACCACAAAGAAATCAGAGGATGATCAACAGAGTGAACAGAGCCGGTGGGTACAGGAAGTCCTTAAAACTGAGGGTCATGTATCTCCTTCTCCTTTTATCATTTCTAGGATTCCTTCCTGGAAAAATATTGTAAATGACAAAGGAGAACTTAATTTGACTTTGTAAGAGTTTCATCCTGTAGGTTTAACCTGTTCAGTAGTTTTAATGCTTCTCAACTTGTCTAATTATTTATACCCATTTGCATTTAACAGAGATGAGAAGAGCAGTCCTGGCTTTTGGTCTAGGGTTTGCTTGCGTAACATGGCAAAGTTAGCCAAAGAAGCAACTACTGTGCGGCGTGTCTTGGAGTCTTTATATTATTATTTTGATAATAATGGTTCATGGTCTGCACAAAATGGTCTTGCTCGATGTGTCTTATGTGATATGCAGTTATTGATGGAAAAGGATGGTAAGTAATTTTTGTTTTACAATTTTCTTTGTTTTTTGTGTTTGTATTTTTCTTGAGAGTTCATTTTTTCTCACCTTACAGGGCAAAATGCATCTCTACTGATATCGATACTGGTCAAGCATCTTGAGCATAAGACTATTTTAAAACAACCAGACATTCAGTTGAATATAGTTGAGGTTACTGCTCGTCTTGCTGAGCAGTCTAAAGCACAAGCATCTGCAGCAATTATTGGTCCAATAAGTGATCTTGTGAAACATCTACGTAAATCCATGCATTGTGCACTTGGTAATAAACATATGGGGGATGACATCATCAAGTGGAATGACAGTTTCCGAAATGCACTAGATGAGTGCATCGTTCATTTATCTAAAAAGGTATTGTTACTTTTCTGATTTTGTTTTTTGAAAAGAAAACACGAGGCCAAAACCATACAAGGTGCTTAGCTATAGATTTATATTTGACGTTCCATTTACAATTGATTGTTTGAATGTCAATACTAAGATTAAGCATGTATTTCAGCTTATCTATTTCTTTAAAACGAGGTCTTTGAAAAAGGTCATTAAAAAGAATATATTTTATAAAGGAATTTTTGTGAGCTAGATTTGAGAGGCATGACCTTTCTTAACAAAAATTATGACATTGATGTGGTGTCTGTCAACAGATTGATGATGCTGGGCCTGTTCTTGACATGATGGCTGTTATGTTAGAGAATTTACCATTGAATTTGGCAATGGCAAGGTCAACTATTGTTGTAGTGTATCGTACTGCACAAATAATTGCATCTGTTCCAAATTTATCATATCGGAATAAGGTTGGCCAAGTATACATATTATAGGTTGATTTTTTTAGCCGTAAGCCTGTAATTCATTCTTCTCATCATGCATTTCAGGCGTTTCCTGAAACTTTGATGCATCAATTGCTCTTAGCAATGGTTCACCCTGATCATGAAACACGCGTGGGTGCTCATCGTATATTCTCCGTTGTTCTTGTTCCATCTTCTGTATCTCCTCAACCTAGATCAGTGACTCCAGAATTACTTAAAGACATCGATCTTCAGAGAACACTCTCAAGAACTGTTTCCGTCTTTTCATCATCAGCTGCTTTGTTTGAGAAGCTTAGATGGGAAAAGGTATCTGTGACAGAAAAAGCATACCAACAAAATATGAGCAGGGTTCCTACTCATAATGGACAAGAAAACGGTAAAGACGGGAAGCTTTTTAAGCTGCAGTCATCTCAAAGCCGTACTCGTAGCATCAAAGGACCTCCATCTTTAACAGAAGATAATATTCCAGTGGGCAAGTCAAATAAGGTCAATAGCTTTACACAGTCAAGTATTATTTATTCATCTACTCCATCTTTATGTAACTAGCTCTTTGTATGCTCACTTAATCACAAATTGTTTGCTTTCATGTATTCAGGACTCTGTTCTTTTAAGATTGAGCAGTCGTCAAATCACACTTCTTCTTTCGTCATTTTGGGCCCAGGCTATGTTTCCTGAAAACACTCCAGAGAACTATGAAGCAATTGCCCATTCTTATAGTCTGACATTGCTGTTTACTCGAGCAAAGGTAATCAAATTCCTATTTTGTTGCAAGTATGGTTAAGTACAATTCTGTTTGGGATACATAAAATCTTCAGCATTTGGCTTTCCTAAACTGTGACAGTTCTGTTATGGTTTGGTTCATTTTTCTTACTCTGCAGTACATTGTAGCCTTAGATTTCAGTGTTCAAATGTGTGCTCTCTTTATGGTCTCTTAGCAAATAACACTGCATTGGTTAATAACATTTCACAATCTAGCTTCAGAAAACTATTATTAATTGGTGAACTATCATTAATTTATCTTTCTATTTCTGATTTTGCAGTCATCAATCCATGAGTCACTTGCACGAAGTTTTCAGCTTGCTTTTGCTTTGAGAAACATTTCACTTACAGAGGGTAAGATATTCATTTGTTTTGTTGAGAATAAAAGTGAAGGCGTACAGAGAATATAACAGTATATTCTGAACCCTTTCCTAATCCACAGCATATGCTTTTTGGGTTGACTGTAGAGTAGTTATCTATTCAAATTTAAAGTACGCTCAGATGTATCATAAAGGTTGATGTGGAATGTATAGTCCGAATAGCTGTTAGCGGATGGCCATTTTATTCTCATAAGGTTTTCTTTTCATTTAAAATAATATGCTCTAGTTTTAAGTTTAGTTTGAGTGAAGTAAGATATAATAAGTAGATATCATATGTTTTAGGTTGATCTTATAGCACTTATAACAAGCAAAAAAAGATTAGTGGTTAATTCACTTCTTCATATTAACTGCTTGCTAAATCGAAGAGCAGATAGTTTAAAGTGTGATCTTGTTAGATCCATGCAAAGACAAATCAGTATACTATTCTTTGAAGATAATAAAACATGTCAAAGATAAAATGGATAAATATTTGAATGTTTTGTGTACAATTAATAATTTGTGATTTAAATTCACAAGTTAATCAAAACAATTTGCTAAAATTTGCTAAATTCAACATTTCATTTTAATTAATTAAATTGAATAATTCTAAATTTAATTATTGGCTTAACTAAAGGAAACCAGTAGTTGGATTTCTTTCCACCTAGTGTGGTTAATTAACATAATGAAAACAGATCTAAATGGCTTGGATATTACTAGCGATACATTCTACATTGGGCTTGATGGTGGCATGAGGTATATATAATCAATCTCAAATAGTGGAGAAACATTGGTTCTTTTGTTTAATTGTTGTTTGCATGTTTTATTCCCTTCACAACTGGCATAGGTATTTTTAGTGTTCCATAAGAAATCATCTTGTTGACCTTTGGTGTGATTTTATGTAGGGTTGCTTCCGCCATCACGTCGGCGCTCCCTTCTTACTCTCGCCACAGCTATGTTCATATTTGCTTCAAAAGCATTTAATATCGCTCCCCTAATTTCAGTTGTGCAGTCAACCATCAATGAGAAAACAGTATGCACATCTGCAGTTCTCTTTTTGGAGCTTCTTTACCCTTACGTTCTAGATTCTAAGAGCATACTTATTCTTGCTAATCAGCTAAAGCTTGGCGGTACTAGAGAAAAAAAACTGATGGCTATGGCTATTCCAAAAGGGAGCCTTTTGTAGTCACTTAAAAATTCATTATTTATGTGATGCTCATCATGCTGCTAATTTCGTCATATTGTTCTGATTGCTACATATCATTTTTTTTGGCATTCTAGTAAAAGAAAAAAATGTATCCTGATTAGTACTTGGAAACCCTTTTGGTACTATATGGGATTTGGTAAGATTTTGCATCCAATAAAATTCCTGTCTTATCAGCTTTGATAGGATCAAATATTATCTTACTCTAACAACCTTGGCAGATAATTTACTAATATTTTTCATTAAGCAAATTGCCACTGAAATAAGCTTATACTGCTATTACTTCTCAAACAATAGCTGTCATCGTCCTATAAACTTCAATTTGATGAATATTGTGTTATGCTAATCTCGGCAGTTGATTTACTATATTTCATGATGTATTCACCACAAAACTAGCTTATGTACTTCTATGAACCTATTAATTCTCATAAAGAGCTATCCTTGTCCAGGCTGATCCATTTCTCAAATTGGTTGACAACTCCAAACTTCAAGCTGTGAAAACTACAGCTGACAATTCTTTGGTAACTTACGGGTCACAAGAGGATGATAACAAAGCGTCAATCTCTCTTCAGGCCATAGAACTAACAGAAAGCCAGACTAAAGAATCAATAGTTTCTATGATCATGAACAGCTTAAGTGATTTATCAGAGGTAATCCTCAATTGGACTGGATGTCTGTATTCATCAGATGCATGACTACTTCACTATCAGTTTCCCATTAACTTTTAAATGTTTATGCAGTCAGAGCAATTCAAAATAAGAAATCAATTGCTAAGTGATTTCTTACCTGATGATATTTGCCCGCTTGGACCTCGCTTCATGAAATCATCTGGGCAGCTTTTGCCATTTGAGCCTGAAAGTGAAAAGGAGGTAAGGCTCATGAATTTGAAGTGCTCCTTGAGACTTGAAAGCACCATCATTGAAACATTTTTATTTTTGTTTTACAGGTCACTTCTGCTCTTTTGCTTGATGAGGACTTTTCTGAATCGTTTGGAACTGGGCGAGATCATTCAGAGTTGCCTGATGACAGATCTAATCTTCTTGGTGTCAATCAGCTTCTAGAGACAGTATGTTTCCACTGATGCATTTTCCAGTACTCTGTTTCTATATTATGCAAGAATATTTAAGATTAGCGATCTTTCTAGTGCACAAACCTAAACAATCATGCTGAAGTCACTTGTAGTTACTGATTTAGACTCTGCAATTTCATGGTTCACTTTTTAATTTTTACATAAGAAATTCTCCTACCCGTATAACAGGATTAAATTTGTCAGCATAAGATTGGGAAGAATACCTACTAACATTGTTGAGCCTGGCCTCCTAAGAGATAACTTGGAAATTGGAGCAAGACTTTTCATTTTAACTTGAATATCAATCATTTTTTGGCTTATAATTTGTTAAATGCAAATTGAATCCATGGTTGAGTTGAATGAAATATGATGTTCACATGGATCGAGCTTTATAATTTAATTAATAATTAATAATTCAATTACCATATCCTTTGCAAAACTGCAATAGGAAAAACCAATAAATTCCTTATTTGAGACAAAAACCGCTAGCAAATAATATGATGTTAACATTGTGCCTTTATTACTGGGTGAAGAAGTAGCTGTGTGCTGCCTTGTCCCTTTATTATTTACTCACAGCTGGTTGTGCAGGTCTTCGATACAGCATGGAAAGTTGGAAGATTTTCAGTGTCAACAACCTCTGATGTACCATTTAAAGAGATGGCTAATCATTGTGAAGCTCTTATGATGGGAAAACAGCAGAAAATGTCCGTCTTTGCCAACACACAACAGAAACATTATATTTTAGATGTTGGCTCCCTGGAGGACCAATATGGAGTGCAAAAGTATTCATGCTCCAAGATCGACCAAGTAGGAAAGGTACTAGAGCACATAGGATTTATAAGCCATCAATTTGCAAGTAAAAAAATCATGATGATGATGACTATCATTTACCATGTTATTCTCTTCAACTTCTCTAGTAAGATTTTTTTTGGTAATGCTAATGTTGCGTATCATCTCGTTTTCTTCCGAAATGTTGATTTTGAAACTCAGAGGATTTTAGCTTTTAGTTTGTTCTTGCTATGCTAATCAAATTTTGTAACTTGCTTTATTTTGAAAGATTTTTAAAATGTCTTCTTTTTTAATATAAATTTAGGCAAATTGTGCTCATGTTATAGTTTTTTTTTTTTTTGCAAGTTTCTCCCATGCTCATTTTGTAAGCATCTATGCCATTCATATCTTGACAACTTAAAACTTTCTTTATGAGATCATTGAAAGTGTCTGTGTCTGGGTATTTATTTATTTGTATGAAACCAAAATAATGATTTCGCCTATTGAGCTAAAGGCTTTGATCATGTGGGTGCAGAGTGGCAATCCTTTCCTGGACGAAGACCTTGTAGACATCCAGAGAAAACACAGCAACACAGGAAATAATACCTTGGTACCCGTCGACTTCCTTTACCAGCCCCAGTGTCTCAAGCTCCCGGCGTCAAGCCCATACGACAACTTCCTAAAGGCTGCAGGCTGCTAAGGGGTATACTGTATATGTGAAAGTCAATTTTCTACAAGTGGAAAGATAAGGATCCCTTTTTTAGGAATAGATGCCACGTTTACCCTGTGTATACTGTATAGTTCCACAGGATTTTTTACATATTCATTCTACTGGAGGTGTAAAAATTCCATTATATCAATTTTTTTTTAACCTAGTTCTTGTCGAGAACTGTAGGGAACAAAAGTTTTTCCACATGTAACTCAAATTGTATACAAAAATACAATAAGTGTCTGTAATAAGAAATCATTATCTCAGGTTGAAAGGGAGAGTTTAGTGAAATTTAACCTCTAAATTGCAGACTTATTGCTTGTTTGATAATTCATTTCCAGGTCCCTTAACGCCTCCACCCTCATTCAGTTTCAGGTTCATGCTGTTCCCTCGAGCAACTCACAGTTTAGACAAGGTACATATTCCTAAACCCCTTTTTTCTTTCTATTCGATTGCACATGAGCTGATATTTGCATTTTGGTAATCTTATCAGAGTAGAAATCTGTGGCATTGTTTCTAAAATGTGTTCAAATTTTACTCTGCCTGCTTGATCATCTCGCAATCAGAATACCGAAACCTTGTAGCAACCTTTCTTATTTCTCTCTGCTAACCTTTCTTATTGCTTGCAGTACTCTCCTAGCAAAACAAAGGAAGAGTACTAATCCTCAGCACGCCTTCCTGCTGGACCCATACTCCTCTGCTCCTCTGAGCAGTTCCAAAAGCCTGATGGTGCAAGTAGGCATTGAGGGACAACGAAGGACACATCACGCTTCTTCTGGCTCTTGTTGCTGTTATCCTTTGGCGCAACAGCAAGCTTCTTCCACTTGAGCACATCCATTTTCTGTTGCTTTTAAAATCCTTGGAGGAATGTTGATAACATGATAATGTGTGTGTGTGTGTATTTATAAGGCATTGATATGGTGCCCAACTGGTCGTATGCACTGCATTTCCGTGACTGAGATGACTCGGGGCGTTTGGAATCACTCGAGGCGCCCTGAGTCATCTCAATTATAAAAATGTGGCATGGATGGCCAGGCGGGCACCATATCAAGCCCGTGTGCATATATCGATTTTCATTGTAGCAGTACTCTGTCACCAAATTTAATCATTTGTTACTGTAGCAGTGCCTCGTAAGAATTAAAAAAAAAAAATCATAAACCCCTTTCCCTCTTAAAAAAAGTCCAAACATTTCAAACCCCTCTTTAAACTCCCTCGTTTCCTTCAGTGTCGTGATTATGTAGAGTCATCGATCACTATCTTCATAGATCAACTCTCTTGTGCCGCATTGCCTCGTCGAGCCTGCTTCCTATTGTTCATCTACAGTGTGTTTTTCCCCATGTACATGCCTTGAACATCTTGCCACTCCATCCAAATGTTACAGTTCCATAGCAAATACAGCATTGTATTAGCTACATAACTGTAACAACTACAACATTCTTATTTGCATCTTGCCACTTCATCCAAATGTTACAATTCTATAGTAGATACAACGTTGTTTCATGTACGAAATCATAGTTGCTACAACATTCTTATTTGTGGTTCTTATAGGACCACAAACAAGAACGTTGTCGCAGTAGCTACAGTTTGTACCTAATACAACGTTGTAGTTTATAAAATATTTTGGTCTAACCACATTGTAGCAGCTATAATTCTGTAGTTACGAACCACGTTGTAGTAGTTACGATTATGTAGTTGCTACACCACTCTTAGACCAGACTAGCTTGTAGCTACTACAACGTGCTTAGACCAAATTAGCACGTTGTAGCAGCTACGGAATCATAGTTGTTACAACGTGCTTAGATCGGAATGTTATAGTTTAACCACGTTGTAAAAGCTATGTTTCCGTAGCCTTTACAACGTTCTAGTCTAACCACATTGTAACAATCGTAGCTGTTATAACGTTCTAGTTAGTATGTCAATTTGCAACACTGTCATAGAAAAATACTTTAGAAAGAATTATTAGAATGTTTTTGATTTTAAAATCTTTAAATCGTAACTTGAACAATATCTTCAATTTCTGATAGAGCAAACAACATATGATATTTGTTATTATTTGAGTTACCTATTGTCTTGTATTATTTAAAGTAGATTGATAATCTAGAGCAGAACCTCTACTCTTCTTAATAAGCTTGAATATGTGTGCTGCAATAAGACCTAGTTAAGAACTTTAGATAATTGAAGAACCTGACATTCCCCAGCAATGGAAGAAAATGGTGACGAGGGGCAGCTATACATTCCCCAAGTTGCAGATGATCTAAAACCAAAAATTAGGATAGAATTCTTATCAATAAAGTATCACATTTTCATTCTATAACCAATATGCACAAGAAGTCGGATTTAGTCGCAAGGATAAACAATAGCAAGAAAAATAAGAGGACAAATAAAGTTGTATGGAAAACATTTGTATGCTTTAAAGAAATACATACAAATCAAATGTGATGAAATAAACATGCAAAAGATGATTAAGGACGAGTGTTAGAGAACGTGGTGAAGTTAGAACTGGTTGTATGTCAATAATTTCACTTGTCATGGAAAAAACTGACTTAATTGGGTTATCACTAACTTCATGGAAAACCATAATCATCCACTCTCAACTCTTTCAAAGGTGCATTTTTTACGCTAACATCATAATGTTTTAACAGTGAGCGTAAAAAATAACTTTGACTAAATAGTTTTCAGAGGTCAATGTGCCAACTTGTGAACATATGTGATTATTAGAGATAGAGTATGGAGAGCTTGAGCGAGTATGTTTCACTGAAAGATATATTAGAAATTTTAAAAAAGAACTAAAGGATAAACAAAAGAGTATTGATGCCGAAATACTTTTTGAGTTATTTGTATCTAAGAAAGAGAAGAATTCAATTTTTTTCCTTTAATTACGAGGCTGATTTAGATAACAAATTTAATAGGTGTTTTGGGTGGACCATTTATTAAGGATGACATGAAGCGTATTTAGTGATGTAATTGTATTTGATAGACATATAACATCGATAAATATGAGTTAATTTTTGCACCATTTGTAGGAATTAATCATCATGATTAGACAATTATTTTGGGTTGCGGCTTTATAAGTGTAAAACTTTGTGGAAGAAAAACTTATTGTCATATTACATGAAAGAACCCATATTTATATACAAAATTAGTGTTGACCTATTCTAGGAAATAAATCAAAACTTAATCCAAATTAGGATACTAAATTATCCCTAGCCATATTTAGAGATATTAAAACTATTCCTATCCATATCTAGGGATACTAAATTATCCCTA
>JBBPFQ010701334.1:0-14775 GCA_037974815.1 Kaempferia elegans | reverse complement strand
CATATATTTGGAAATCATTCCCAAATTCGCATTCCCAAACCTATAATCCAAACACTTTTATTTACTATCATTCCATTCCCACATTCCTATAGCCTTGCATGGAAAGGCTCGTTTGAATAAAATAAATAAGGGCCTCTCTCAGCATTGATATAGAGAGTTATCTGTCCTCCCTCCCACAAAAGTTAGACTACAAGTTATATCAAAGAAGCTAACAGATATTTTGAAACCATTTCACAAATCTATTCTACATTAAAATGTTAAAACTGGAGGAAGTTGATGTAATTAGAGTTGAAACCATGGGAGGTAAAAGGAGACACGAAAGCTAGCTAAGTGAAATTACAAGATCTAAGAAATAGGGATATTCAATGTAGGGATAACATCTTTGTAGCCAACGCAAAATAATTGGGACTAACATGGCTTGTTGATGTTGAACAAGTTACAATTGGATGTATTTATCGAGCAATAAAGTGGAGTTAAAATTACTCATAATACAACTAACCGATTTTTTGTCGTCAAATATCTCTTGGGTACCATTTCCATGATGCACATCCTGCAACCAAAATATGAAAACAGATCTTAAATTTAAAGAAGAAATATTTTCTCTTGTAGCTCAAAGGTCATGGAAATTAATAAATAATCCAACTGAAAATTAGCAAGCAAAGGCTCCATAGAAAGGAAAGACGGTTACCCAATCAACAATCAAGACTTTCTGAGCGCCAGCACGCTGAGCAGCTAATGCTGCAACTGCAGCATTGTTATGGAGGCAAAAGCCCATTGCTTGTGAAACACCTGCATGATGCCCAGGTGGTCTAACCTAACAGATTATCAGATTCAGCAAATAAATTACAAAAATCAAAAGCAGATAGCTTATAAAATTAAACATGTATGATATTTTTCTTGAAAGTAGACAAGTGATTAACAGAAGAATCATCAAACATTACAGATTGAAAAGCAGAGAAATTGAACAACATACTAAAGCAAAACCATTCTTGGAACCACCAGATAATATTGTGCAAGCAAGGTCTGCACATAATCCTGCTGCAAGCCTAGCAGCACATGCTGAATGTTTGTTGGCGTAAGTGTCAGAAGTAAAGTAACTGTCAGTTAAAACCAAGAGGAAATAATCATATTTTGGAACATAAAATCTGAGTCTATGCCAATTATAACTGTAATGTTTGGCATCTATCTGATCATTGTTAGAATGATTTCAAGATGCACTCTCACTGCATCAATACTAAAGCAATGCTAAAAGAATGTAAAATAAACTAAATTTGATGCAGTTGATTTAACTGAAAAAAAAAATGAAGCAAATGGAAAGATTCAAAGAAAGCCATGCTACAGAGAGGATAAATTTGACAATAAGAAGCAGATTAGTTGCGAGTGCGCTACATAAATAAAGCAATGTTGTCCCACAAGTGAAAGCAGACAGTGTAACTACCTTGCAAGCATATGACATGTATGTTGAACTGCTTCAATGTGATCCAAAGTGTGAACCTGCAAGTTCTCAGCAAGCATATGAAAAGGATTCATATGAATAAATCTAAAAAGAAAATCATTTTAGATTAAATTAATGTGGTACGTACTTGACCTAAAAAAAGCAATATAAAAGAACTTGAACATGTTCTATGTAGAATACCTTCATAGCACGTCTTGTTAACCAAGAATAATTTTTTAGATGTCTTGATCCTCAACAAGTAATTAAATAAGACAAACTATACCATATTATCTCAAAAATAATTTTCCAGCGAAAACCAGTAGAGCTGCTATCAGACGGGTCAATATGTGGTAGGGGCGGGTCAGTCAGTGGTAGGCCAGCCATTTGGCGAGGCAGGGCGGGCCGACACGTCATCTTGGTGAATTGGAAAATCCTCAACCCAACCCAATCCTAGGTGGGCCGCCCATGGGCCCATCAAAAATTTTTTAAAAAAAATTTATATCTTCAACAATTTACTTCGGAAAGGTTTCAACAATCAAATGTATCCATAAATAAATATTTTAAATATAAATAGATACAAATGAGTACTCATGTTCGATGAAAAATATTATTTTCATTTCAAAATTATAATAAAGAAAGATAATAAATTGAAATAAAACTTGTGTTTCTCAACCCGCGGGCCAACCCAAACTCGTCACAGGTCGATCCGTGCGGGCCGCAGCCCTAGGCGGGTCAACCTATGCAGGCTTGGATTGATAAAATTTCAACCCAACCCATTTAAATTGTTTAGCGGGGCAGATCAACCTGACGGACCCAACTCAAATTAACGGCTCTAATGTAAATGTCCATAAAAGCTATTGCAATTAATTGATTACCTGTAAAAGTTCTTCTTTTGTTATTTCTCTAGCTGGTATTGCATAGCATTTGCCTGGAAATATCCCTGAATTTATATAGAAATTACAGTTAGGCCAAGAAGCATCTACAAAGGAATAACGGATTAATACTGAGCTAAACAAAAATTTGTTCAGCAGGGGGGAAAAAAGCAAGCAGCAATGATAGCTATAAACACTTCCTCTATGAACAGAATCACCTGCTGCAGCAAGGTCAGATGCAATTGCTTTAAGACGATCAGGTCTTTCTGGGTGAGGGTGTGACTTCATCTCAACCTAGTACAGCAGTAAAAATAACAAAAGTACATAAGAGAGGAAACATAGAGAACAATAACAAAAAAAAAAAAACTGAAGGTGTCCCCCAGGCTCCCAATAAAAAAATATCTGATTATTGAACATCAAGAATAACACCTACAAAAAGTCTGTGCATTTGCAAGTAACTAGGTATGGCCCTGATTACATGAATATTAGTTAAATGATATGAAGAATTTCAAAGGGTATCAATAAATTACAGAATTCAACAAGTTGCATTAATTAGAGCAGGTTTTAGCGGAAAAGGAAAAGGAAACTTCCTTATGTAATTAAAATTGATCATAATAAACCGGTATTACTAGTGATAGTTTTACCAAGTTGAATGACAGGAAAAGATGTATGGGACAAACTCCTACTATTTCGGCTGCATGGCTAAGTTGGACACATATATCACAGGAGCTTTTTGAAAAAACAAAATGAATGAGTTGCTTATGTTTTCAACAAAATATTATTTCAATTATATGCTTGAGGAGAGGCATATTTTTAAAAAAGGGAAGTAAAGTTATGTGCAACAGATGAGAAACCTGAATTGGTTGGCTCTGCATCATCAAAGAAGAGAAGTAATGCCATGCAAATGTTTGCAGCAATTGGCTTAGTTAAATATTTTAGAGTTATGAATAAGTCATTGTGTAACAAATTAATCAATTTTAATCAAGTGTTTGTACAGATATATGCCTACCGTGGACCGTATTAGAAATGAGTTCAGTATTTAAATTTTATAAAATAGAACAAATTTTAAGATTTTGGCCATGCTTATAGTAGTTTAAAAAGTTGCAAAGTCTAAGGCAATATTTTCTCAACGAGAATCAACTAAGTTTAATTTTGATTACTTTCCTTCTTCTTGATCCTCTTCCAAGAAGACCTAGGTTATCTCGTCTCAGCAAATTTTTGCATACTCTCAGCTGAAGAACATTGGTCATCCTCATTTTGGGTGCATGAGAATTAAGGTTTTTACAAACAATATAAAGCAAATTCCAAAAACCTACAGAAGCCCACACTGGTGTGAGTTAATAGATGCCCTAGCAAAAACTCAGACAAACTAAAACTGAAACATAAAAGGAAAATGCAACTGTACAGTTAGCATAAGTACTAACCTCTGAATGAAGCAACATTCTCTCATCAAACCCAATAGCCGTTCTTGATTTTGAGCTCAAATCTACAGGAACATTGTGCATGTATAAGGAAAATATTATCAACAAGGTAGCTCATTGCAGCTGTTCAACAGAAGCTTATATGCCTCAACATATCTATCAAGGCAACAACAGTTGCACACTGGAAGAAGAACGCTTCTAATAACACTAGCAAATAGGAAATCTTGAGTTCAGAGCAAGACACTACCAACCAGCTTTGTACAAAAGAAAGAAATGTCATTAAATCCACCATCGTCAAGAACTGATTATTCCAAATATTTGGGGTCTATGAGTTAATATTCATAACAATAAATCACTAAGATGTTGTAGACAACATGAACGAGTATATTATCAAATTCTTTGCCCTAATTCAATCAAAGACAATGAACATCTATAGTTTTTACACTAATTACTGCGAGATGATGTTCACTTGTTTTCTTGTTTAATCACAATATGCAGCCACATGTAAGGATAATAATAGATACTGCAAGTTCAATCTGCAATATTTCTTGCACAATTTGCAAAATTCATGCACAAATTACATGAAGAAATTCCAAAAGATCAATTCTAAAACATCATTTGATTTTGTGAAAAAAGTTTTTTGGTTATATTAAAAAACAAATACACTCATGTTCTCATTATTGATTTTGATAAGGGGTTATAAAGTTGTAATTAGGAAACAATATGGATGTAGTGAAATCAATTGGAGGCATTAAAAGAGCAGCCCGGTATACGAAGCTCCTACCAATGCGGAGTCCAGAAAAGGATCAGACCATATTCGGTCTATTGTACGTAGTCTTACTCTACATTGCAAAAGGTTATTTCCGCAACTTAATCCAGTGACCTCAAAGTCACACAGTCACAACAACACAACTTTACCATTGTTGTGTCATGCCTCCCCTTCAAAACAATTGGAGGCTTTCAAAAAAAAAAAATTTAAAAACAGAAGGGGCATAATAATATGCATAACATCAATTAGGCCTTTCTTTTTTTATAACTTTAGTCTCACAGGATCTCATCCTCAATTTAAAAACTGCAAATTGTTTCTTAAAGCAACCAATGGCACAATCTCAACGATTTTTGTTTAAGGATGTTTAAACCAAATCAAACCAAATATGACTTACTTTGCATTATATGAGTTCTGTCAGGCACGATAAAAAAGATTAGAAACTAATAAAGCAATTGTATTCTTCATTGCAAAACATGCATCTCCAGAGGTTCATATTTCAAAAAAAAAAAAACAGCAAAGAGTTAGTTCCTTCACAAGCTTCAGGAATAAAGATATTAATAAAATGCAGCTAACAATTGAATAGAAAATCGACCGCCCGCCCAATTACATTACACCATTCCAAGTGTGTCCAAAGAAAGAAGTATGACAACAGGCAATACAAAGCCTGATTACTGAATGACTCATGAACATACTAGATTCAATAACAAATTATATAGCAGTTTGTGATCACAAGTAGACCAGAAGATACCGTGGTGGCTATGACTTCCACCAGAGTTAATGGCCAGCTTACTTTCTTGATGTACAGGAGGTACAGAAGGACCAAGCCTAAGCAACTCGCATTCTCTATCCTCCCCACATACCTTCAAAAAAGTATCATGTACACAAAGCCAAAATTTTGACAACTAGTGAATAAGGTACAAAGTAAGAGTACCCACCTCACAATGGCAAACATCATCAAAGTTTGGCATTGTGCAATTAGTACAAAACCACTTTCTGATGAGAAAAGGACTGACAGGTTCCCAATCACTATCATCATCCTCATCATACTCTTCTTGCAAGTACAGATCTTCTAATGTACTGTTCTTTTCATGTTTCAAACACTGTTGGAGGTGTCCAGAACAGTATGCATCACAATAATCATGTTCCTCGTTCAGACAAGCTTTTTCAGAAGTATTGGTAACAGTTCGCACTTCAGATGTTGGTCTAGGGATTGGAGTTTCAGAGGGAAGATCTAATTGATTGGACTTAGCAATTAATGAACCATGATTATGATCACTCCCTTTATGAAAGCATTCGCTCAAATTTGTAGAGCCATTAACACTCTGAGAAGGGAATTTACCATCGGACTCATAAGAGCAATTTTGGCATTCCCTTGAATGAATTTCATTATGAACTTTATTCTTGCCACAAATCTTTTCCCCTTTTAAACTTGTACAAGGTGTCTCAGAGGCCATCCAAATGCCAAAATCTCTATCTGGTTTGCAAGTATAATTGCAGTTATCAAAAAATTCTGGAGGAATGAACAAAGCAAATATGTTAACTAATGAAAAAAGGAGAAAAAAGTCAGAGCAACAACAATAAATGGAGTTAATCCCAACTATTTAAGGATAGCTACATGGATTTTATTTGGCCGTCAACCTCTATGAAAGACTATTCCACTGATAATATGAACAGAATAGTTTTAATCCTTCAAATCACTTTTAAAATGGGCCAAGAATAGTTTAAAAAAAGTAACACAAATTTTGATGCAATGTAAAAATAAGAGGCAGCAATATGAACGTTAGAAATATTTTGAGGTACTAGATATTCATCATTTTCCCATTTAACTATTTCCTATAAGATGTCAACCATATGTGCAAAAGAGATATACTATCATTAATTCAATGTGAAATTATTTTATAATATGATATCATAATATGTTGTCCATTCAGATCAACTGTGAATGGGAAAGCCTCAATGGAAAAGTCCAAACACTGATTCCAATTGATGATGACAAAAAAGAAACAAATAAGATAATAACACTGTATGATGGTTCAACATGTCCTCAACCATAAAATAGTAGCTGTAAATGGTGTGAGCACCACAAAATCATAACAAATGCATAAGTACATGACCATTTGGTGGTACAAATACAAATGAGAGTATTAACTCCTAAATCAATTTATGTACATGAAACTTCTGGATAATGATGTTGGTGAATTAATGAAGTTTTATTAAGTATTATTGCGCAAAGAGGGGGGCAACCTCTAATACAGAAGAAGAGGAACAGAGAAAGAGATCGCGCAGAGACAAAGACACAAGAAAGAGCAAACACGAAGAGGAGGAGGAAGAAGAAGAATTACATATTCGGCGGCATGTCTATTCTACAAAACAGCCAAAGTTTTATTAAAATTCTCTTTAAACAATAGAATCCACACTATAATGATGATCCTAATAATAGATTTACAATGATCCCTATAAATAGTGTCCAAACTCCAACATGCCAAAACAGAACTGAAAACCTGTAATCAGAATTCTATTACAAAAAAAAAAAAACGTAACAGAATTCTATTACGAAAAAACCTTAATAAAATTTTGTTACGAAAAACCATAACAGAATTTTTCCGTCGTTTCTTTCTTTCCATTCGTGACGTTCCTTGCATTGACCTTCACTCAGATATGAGTCATCCGTCAACAAGTATAGTATTATTTTGACATTTGTATATTATTCAAAATGTATATGGCTAATTGTTGAATGTTAAATGAATAGATCAAAGGGTTACCACTTGAATACCAACCTCTCTCTTAAATGTCTATTGCATTCCAACTCCCTCTCCAATGCCCTTATACCAATCGCTAAAAATGATAGAAAAACAACAAATATACTCCAATTATCTATTCCACCATTTTATCAAATGCTTCATAGCCCCATTCTTCCTAATATGCCTATCAGAAATTAATATTTGTTCATTTTTTACCATTTCAAATATATACATACATTAAGCCAAGTGGCAAATTGATAAATTTGACCATTTAGATATAATAAGGGGAAATTAGGCTATATTAATATCAAGAATCATTTTTAGGCATCATGTTAGGCCATATTTCATATCGTCGTGGCATGGAGTGTGAGGGTGGTGTAACTTTACAGTAAATCAGGCCAAACTTTGATTTCCATCTCATATCTCCCCCTCAGATATAAAATATGACTATACCTACAACAATTAACAGAAGTTATCTTTACAGCAAGTTGGAATTTTTGAGAAGCAAGATCACAGGTCCCAGCCAACAAGAAACTCCAGAATTTGTGAGATCTATGGCAATGACAAATTAATTGATTTCTCTATATCATCTATCAACTGAATATCAACCATTCACTTCATCAATTTAGTGGCAAAAAAATATTTAATTGTGGTCAAGTTCATAGTTAGAGCAAGAATTAGAGAAAGTCTTACACATTGTTTTCCCTACTTAAATTCGTGGAGTAGAACGGCCATTAGGCATTTGGCAAATGATGTAAACAAATTGATTAATCAGGCATCAGCCTCGTCCTCAACACGTCACCAATTTAACAGTGGATGGACAGAATGGCAAATGATAAGACTAAAAACTAAGTACATATTTCCTTGAAGAGAAGTCAAAAATGAATTGAGAACAAGAGACAAGTCGAAGGATGGAGTTGTTATTTCTTGCTTCCTTTCACGAATAGAGGGAAATCTGTAGAGATAATCCAAGTATTCACCCTTTGTTACTCATATATCCAACACAAACGGAGAGTTATTAAAGAGTGACGCATCCTCTTCACTTGCATTTGTTTCTTACCTTCCTTCAAAGAACAACTAAAAAATAATTTTCTTATCATCTCACACCTCTACCTTTCCGTATTTTCCATATATAAATCATTTCAATTCCATACCTAAATACAATCCAAAGGTGGGAATAGATTCAAACAAATCTAAACACTGTGATAGATTCGAAATTTCATACAAAAATTGACCAAAAAAAAAAACATATTGAAGAAGCTCAACATATAGCGATGCGTTCGAACCCTTCTGTGTCGAGCATATACAGGTTAAGATAACACCAGATCTAGCCACATCTAAAGACATAAAACCAGCACATGCCTGCCTTAGATCTGAAGACCCTGAAGTAACATAAAATAAAATAAAAACATTCAAGAAGACAAAAAGGAAAGGATCTAACTAGATAAAAACTGGATCGGACTTCTGTAGTCCGAGATCGAACACGGGACGAAGTGTCAGAATGATCGGCGACGGGATCATCGACCGGGAAGGCGGCGGCAGCAGCGACGGCTACACTGGACGATGAGGTACCGGCGGATTAGGATGGAAAGGAAAGAAAGGAAGGTCAAATGGTTATAAATCTTATGGATCGTTAGATCTGATCCAACGGCCTAGAGCAGTTCGACACCGGTCCATTATGCACGTGAATCTGGCCGATCGAATTTAATTGAACCGGTCAATCCCGGTCCGAGCAGTTCGATTCTATATCGACGATTGTGGTAGAAATTGGAAAAAGCAATCAAGAAGGGTTCAGGACCTACGATTTGAACCGGACCGAACCAATTTGTATCTTGTTCCCCAAGGCTGCTTTCTCTCTCCTCGCCCTGCTCCTTCACCTCGATAAATTCTCTCCCCTCACACAGATCATCTCTCATAGCCCTTCCTCCTCCAGCGCCGCCTCCTTCTCCGGCCTTTTGAGAAGATCCAAGAAAGGAATGGAATGCGTGTTTGGACTTGTGGGAGATGGCTTTGCGCTGGTGGCAGCGGACAGCTCAGCCGTCAACAGTATCCTCGTGCACAAGTCCAACGAGGATAAGATCATGATCCTCGACTCTCACAAGCTTCTGGGAGCCTCAGGCGAGGCAGGCGATCGGTACGCTCTCTACTCTCTATCTCTTTTTCTGTATTTCTCTCATTAATTTGTGTCGTTAATTTGACTGGCCGACGGACGTTGATCTGTGGGATGCAGGGTTCAGTTCACCGAATATATCCAGAAAAACGTTCACCTGTACGAGTTTCGTAATGGAATTCCTCTCAGCACTGCTGCCGCCGCCAATTTCACCCGCGGTGAGCTCGCTCAAGCCTTGCGCAAGGTACGGACCATTGCTTCCTCTCTTCTCCTAGGATTTCTGCTAGGGTATGAATAGGGCTTCCACTTTTTTCTGATACGTGGTTGGATCTTTGGATTTGCTTCTCCCTCAATGTGTAAACTTGAATTGCAAGGTTATTTACTTGCATTTTGTTGTTCTAGACTTCTAATCTGTCAATATCAAGGAAATCATAGAAAGCTAGGTGAATTCTGTTATCTAATTGGTTATCATTTTGTTTTGGTATAATCTTCTTTTGGGGACATGGATAATCATCTCGAAAGGTTAGACCTTTTGATGATCCAACAAGATTTTAGCTACCTTCCAATATTAATTATAATAGTGTCTTTAAGAGTTTAACAGAAGAGGAATGAGTAAAGGGAGGAGAATGAGAGGAAGTGAAGGAAAAGAATGTGTTTTATTTGGATGATATCATTAGGCAAGTTCTAAGTTCTAGTCTTTGAAATGTTGGCATGGATCAATTCCTGACGGGCGCAAAATCACCCTTGTGTCATTTGGTGGTTAGCTATAAGTTGACCTCGTGATTTACTTCTTTGCACATAACTTGAGGACGGGTGTGAGGGTCGATAATCACCCTTTTGCTACAGTAGTCTTGGAAATGTTTTCCAGCTTCTAGTACTCTAATGTCCAATACAATATTAAACATTGATCTTATGAATTCAAGCAGAACATTATGGTAAATATGCTTAAGTAAAGATCTATGAAATCAAATTAACTTTTTGCTTTTGCCTCTTAGCTATGTCAATGACAATGATTCTGTTAGGGCAACAAAGAGGGTTTGAAATACAAAATAAAGGAGATATATTAAAAAATAATTAGTATCCTTGTCTTTTCTTAGCACATCGACTGGAAAAATGTTTAGGACAATGCAACTTTATTTTAAAAGAGGCTCCATGTTATAGCATATCCTTTTGTTTTCCATATGTTTTTGAATTGGATATAGAGTTCTCTAAAAATTAAGGGCCTCAACCTTATCATGGAGTTTGAATAGAAAAACAATGTTAATTTTGATTTTCTTAGTCACATATTCTCATTGGTTCACCATCTTTCTAGAAATAACAAGGTTGGACAACATAAGGATTGAGATTATAAACTCGTCTATTGTGCTAACTCTCTCTTCATATGATTTGTTACATAAATGAGTTTAGGATATTTTCTATGGATTTCATGTTGAGGTGACAAACATATCAAAATTTTTGTTTAACATCTATTAATAAAGCAGTGTAAATCCCCTAGCAAAAATATTGTCAAAGATGTTCGTGGGTTATGGAACACCAAATAGCCTTTTGTTTCATATAAGCAAGACACACCCAACCTTCATACTTCCGATGCCCTCTAAAAGAAGATAAATGGTAATTGATTACTTGAAAATCCAATACAACATTAAAACCCTATAAGATTCTGGATGCATCACAAATTTTAAGGTCCTATGAACCTTTTTTTGGGAAACCTTAGAGCCTTAATATATATACTAATATCTTCAAAATCCTTAAAGTAACATGGGCTTATTTGGATTTGTTGTTCATCTGTGCCCGTGCCTGGTGAATAGTGAGTTTGTTGTAACGTTTACACCTAAGTTACCTTTTAAGAGAAGACAAGTGAATAATAGTTGCATTTATTCGAACAAAATGAACTGGGAAGACTTAGAAGTGCTTATGCAATTAAGTGCTGTGATTTTCCTTATACAAGCTTGTGCATTTACCATTATTACATTTTACATGGATGAAGAAATATCTCTGGAGGCTTGGATTGTGAATTGGATGTTTATGATATGTTGAACAAGCTAAGCAAGTCTTTCTTAGTGAATAACTAGGTGTTAAGTGGAAGACACAAGTAATTTTCTTAAATTCTCTAATTTTTTGTGCAAATATATATAGGTACAACTTGCTTTAGGATTACACTGAGATAGTTAGCCCATTCATTTGGTAAAGCATAAACGCATTGTTCGTCAAACAACACCACCAACTACTTTTACTGTCTAAAACTACATAAATTTTGGCATAAGCCTATTGATGTTTCAATACTCTTGCTAGATCCGAACTAAAATCTTTGGATCTTACTCCAATTTCAGTAGGTATCATTACTAGTAAGTTTGTTGAGACTACTATTTTAGCCCCTTCAGTTGGAACAGCTCAACTAAAGGGATGCATAGGAAATGGCCGGGATAGCTGAATTGGTATGTCATTTGTGTCCATGCTCATTTAAGCTCCAACGGTTTCACAATACCTGATCTGTGTTTCGTCAATACGAGGTGTTTACTTTCGCAAGTGAACTGTTTTTTCATCCATCAATCATAAAGGTCGTTATGTTTTTCTAGGATCCTTTAGGAAAGTTTCTGATGTATAGTAGGGAACTATCGACAAAATGTTGCTTAATTGTTATTGCAATTATTTTCTCTGATCTCTCTGTTTGGTTTTTATTTGGTACAGTTTTAACCCTAGTTTTGTTCATCCATGGCCTTCCCAGAACCCCTATTCTGTTAACATTCTGCTAGCTGGATATGATAAGGACATCGGCCCGTCTCTCTACTACATCGACTACATTGCAACTCTCCACAAAGTAGACAAAGGTGCATTTGGCTACGGATCCTTCTTCAGCTTATCAATGATGGACCGGCACTACCACAGCGGCATGTCACTGAAGGAAGCTGTCGACTTGGTCGATAAGTGCATCGTAGAAATCCGAACCAGACTGGTTGTTTCTCCACCAAACTTTGTGATCAAGATCGTCGATAAAGATGGCGCCAAGGAGTACGCCTGGCGCGAGACAATCAAAGATGCTGAAGAGCCTACTGCTTGAGAACTCATTCATGTAACATGTTTCTAAGTAAATTGCAATGTGTGGAGCAGACATACATGCAGGGCGTCGTTGGGAACATTTTCTGAACCTTCCTTCTTCCACTTATTGCTGAACTTAATTTAAGATTTCTGATTCACTTTTAAGGACTCATTTAAGCTCCCACGCTGAGGTAATCCCAAATGTGTTTAAAGAGGTTAGCTCTAAATATGGTACTGCAAGTACAGGAAACAGAAATTTTCATCAGTATAGTATTGCAAATTCAATATGGTTTGCCGAGCAAAACATAGAAGAATAAGACAAACGCAACTTGGCTTGGTGCGTTCGATAAATATAGGAAACAGAAGTATGAATGTGTTTGAGTGACACAAGAATGATCCAAGGATGAATGAGCGAGTGGAAAAGTACTGTCAGTAATCCTTCTCAGCAGAGGCGGCGATTGTTCATTCCCAATGCGTTCAGTTATAACAAATGGAAATGTTGGAGTGTGATCATTGTAAACTTGTGGGTAACGAACAACGATATCATTTTCCATGAGGATTTGAAATCGTAAATGAATAAGACGGTATTACAACACTGCAAGATAGAGAACAGATAAAGATTCGTAAGGACTAATACAAGACGAACCTAATAAATCACTAAACCTGCATCCAAAAGATATGTAACTGTCAGCATATGGTAATAATACCTTTTTTACAGATAGAATTAGCCCCTGGATGAATCTAGGAGGAGTACAGTTAATTCCGACCGCGATAACCTTCTTACATGAACCGGCAGTAGAGGCACCTCGATCATTGATTCTCCACTGACCACATTAACAACATCCATTGAGTTAGAAACGAAGCTGGAGAATTTATATTATCTTCCTCGAGAAGTTTAGCGCATGCCTGTTAAATTAAAACATGAAGGAATTACAGAGATATATGATAATTAAGTGGCTGCCATTTCTAGAGCTGGAAAATATACAGAAATTTGATATTGGAAATTAAACCGTGAGGATCAAATTTTGATATTGGAATATATACAGAAATTTTCGATGCATTTCCTCAACATAAGGTGGATACAATGACATCCAAGCTGATCATCCAATTTAAGATGATCACGACTTTTGCTACTGCTCGAGCAGACTGCTGCAGCCGCATCAGGAGGGGAAAAGGAAATGACAGATCACCTTGCGGATGAGGTGGGGGGAACTAATTAATGAGGCACTTGGCGCTCCAGAGAGGGTCGCTCAGATCCGCGCCGTTAGTCTCGAGCTCCGTTGCGAGTCCACCGTCGATCACCGCGCATCCGCCGACATCGTGGAGGAAGTACCTCACCAATGCTGCCTGTTCTTTGCCGATCCAACGCCCCCCAGCGCGTCTCTTTATCGGCGGCACGAGAGCGAACAGAGAATCGCCGCCGCTGGGGTTTCGATAACTTCCGTCTCATAGCGGAACCCGATAGAACTTTAAGAACAATTACAAAACTCCCTTCAATCTCTTTTTTTTCCAATGAATCCATTTTGGTTACCTTGATTTTGCTCAATCTTTCTATTGAATTTCTTCCTGGCCTCACTTCCTTTCAGACCTTTCGTACACAAGGTACGCAATTGCGTAAAAACGGTTGTAGTTGAATTCTTAGAATAGGTTTTCTTCGTTGCACTTTTCCTTCGTCCGTTCTTTAAAACATATACCAGCATCATGATTTCTCAATTCCAAGGGCCCTTTACCGGCAGTGCCGTAAAAGTACGGCACACGATAATAATTCATTTTTATTTTATTTTTTTTAGTTTTCTAATAATATTTTATCTTTATAGTTTAGGGGTTAAATTATAATATTTAATAAAAAATAAACTCAAACAAAATTTTGAGGTATATAGGGGCGTGAAGCGTAAAATATTTAGGATAACGACTCTCTAAGTTGAATGTGCCTTTCAGGCACTTAAAGTCATGCACGGTAGAGGGGTTTACCCTGGGGCGATGTGCTCGTGCATCGCCCGTGAGTGGCACTAGGGACTAAAGGCGTCTTTCGTGATATAGTTACCCACACTCGATGAGCACGCATAGATAATAAACCCATATATATAGTGATCCGGGGTCAATATCCGGTCAGCCAAGAAGCCAGATCAGCCTCACAAGTCAAGGTAATATCCAAGTCGGCCGGTCAACAAAATTGCCACCTGGGCAGTTATAAAGGCCGACCGGTCCAGTAAGGCCGGCCGGTTCAGTAACCGGCCGAACAGTGGCCGACCGGTTCGGTAACCAGACGGACGACCAAATGAGGTAAACAGCATATTCTCCTGAAGGATCCGATCAGACAAGTTGTCTCCACAACTCAGATCCACGACCGGTCAGCATGACCCCATCCGATCGGAGGGGAAGACCGATTAG
>JBBPFQ010701231.1:0-14776 GCA_037974815.1 Kaempferia elegans | reverse complement strand
CGGCCGGTACCCGTGAGTCTCTGGAAATTCTGGAGATGCATTACACGGCCCGTGTGAATACTCACACGGTCGTGCAGCATTGCTGCAGCTGCATTGCCACGGCCGTGTGAATCCCACACGGCCGTGCGCCAACTCTGCTCCAAACCTCCAAAGCACTCGTTTCGCACCGTCGAATCGTTCAAGCTCTACCACTTGCAATCCTTCTTCCAAAATTTCTCCAAAATGCTCCAAAAATATGCTCCTGCACAACATTTCACACAAAAGCAGATCTCCGAACCAAAAGGTGTAATATTACTAAGATGAGCGTAAAAGAGGGTAAAAACACATAAAATATTCACAATCAAAGCACAGTGATGAGTAATTATGATGCATAATAATAGGTATATTCTACGCTCATCATTTTTCTAGCTGAGTTCTGAGCTTTAAGAGTCTGTAAGAGGCTTCTCCTCCCATTGAAGGAGATCTTTTAGTGAGCTGTTTCAATTGCCTTGATTAACAACCACCTATGTTGTAACCAAGTAAATATCGAGTCTCTTCCTTTTTGTTTATGTTCTTTGTAGTTGTTGTACTAGACTAACTTAAATCCCTGCTTAGGATAGCTCAAGATATTTTATTTTTAATTTGCAGGTTATAGACCTCCGTCCACCGGCCCTAAACGGTCCTTCGACCCTCACATGGCCGTGTGAGACCCTTGACCGACTAAAAACCTGCCAAGTTGTGTGAAGTCACACGACCATGTACCACACGGGCATGTGAATCTACACGGCTGTGTGGTCGAGCCATGTGTGGGATGGATCTACCTTATATTTAAAGGGTTCCTCCCTTTGACTTAGGGGAGGAGGTATTCCCATTTGGGGTGAATGGCTGAGGTCTTTCTCGATGATTTCGACGAGATTGTGGCGCTTCTAGCATGTGATTCTCAGTTCATCTTCTTTTTTGAGGCTAGGGATTGAATTTTGAAGACCGATTCTCAAATATAAGTCCCTTTCTTTCCCTCTCCTCCTCTCTTTATTGGATTGGAAAGATTAGGTCTTATATCCTTCGTGTTCTTCAGATTCATTCCTATGTTTCTTGAGTAGATTCCATGTTCTAGAGTGAGGGAGTAGTTGTATTTGATTTGGTTGATGTAAACTCTTGGATTGGCCCTTGTTTCTTTGGTTAATGAAGATCTTATTTTGATTCTGTTTGATGAATTGTGTCTGTATGTAATAGATGGATTCTTGTTTGTCGTATGGATTGGTATTTATAATTCTTGAATGATGATTCGGGTTGTGTTTGTGATTCCTGGAAAGATGAGATCTCTAGATATGTGGTACATCTTATGTTTGTGATCTTGAAATGAATGAGGTTCATTATATGCCTACATTGGATGTTGATATCTTGTTCAGTTGTGGAATGATTGATTATATCTTGTGTATGTATGTACTTGAATGATGTCAATTCATCACTTAGATGTGTGATCACTTATATAAAGGGGTTAACTGCGCTACACTGTGAGAAAGGGACCTTGGTGACAAAGAGCATCCCTACTCAAGTCTATCTAGCGAGGGGGATTCCATTCTACATGGTAGAATCATGAATGGTAGTTTATAGGTTTAATGAGTCCTACTTAATTCATTGATAAGAAGAGTTTGTGCTAATTTATGGACATATGACTAGGGAGCCCTAGCGACAGGGGTAATCCTTTAACCGAACTCCCTAAGTTAGTCATTTTTCTTGCTAGAAATTGGATAACACAAGTAGGATATTCCAACTCATCGACAGGTGATGTTGGTGTCTATGTAGATAACCAACAAGTTAGGATTGAAGACTAGGAGATTGGCCAACCCTTGAATGTCAATCAATCAATACAATGAAACCAAACCTCTAGAACATCAATTAAGACCTTGGTAACTCTTTTCTCTTTCTCTCTCATTCTCTTTTCCATTCTAAGTTCACTTATTCATGTAAATCTGTCACAACCCTTTTAAGGCATTGTCTAGCTAGTTTACAAGAGCACACCTATTAGTGCTTGGAATCCTAATTCCCTATGGATATGCAATCTTTTATATTACTTCGATATACTCATACACTTGTGGGTGGTATCAACCCTTTGACTCCAGTTGTAATTTTCCTAAGGGTCTTCTCTAATTTATCAAGTCTAAACCTTAAGACTTGATTTTTCTTCCTTAAATCCTCAAATTTAGATTTTTTTTTTCCCTTGATTTCCTTGAGCATTTCTCCTTTTAAGCATATATTTAAAATCCTTAGAGTTCTTGTCTAAATTATTTTATACCTTCCTATCCTTAGGTAGAGTCATTCTAGAATGAAATGACTTATAATTTTTCTTAGATTTGTAATACTTTCTATTTTCTTGATAAATAGCATTGAAATGATAAAAATTATTTCTAGCATACTTTTTTATCATAATTTAAATAAGTATCATTAGCTAATAGTACCTTAGTGTTGTTCTTGGAAGTTCCCCCTTGACTTGAGCTTCCTTGTTTATTTTTGGTCAATTTCCTCTCCCTTGGATAATGATTCTGATAATGTCTCTTTTGATTTCACAAGAAGCATTCAATGTGCTCCTTACCCTTCGGTATTATAGGGCCGACCTCCTTTGGCTTCTTCTTCATTTTCAGAGCCATTTGAACATTCTTCATCACTAATTTGGGGCACTTGCTCTTACAATGTCTTTTTCCCCTACACTCAAAGTATATAATGTAATTTTTATTTTTACAAATTGAAATTGATATACCTTCAAGAGTTGTGATTATAGAGGTAATACTTTTTTCTTTCTCATTGACTTTGATTGATAATGATGCATTCTCTTGTTCTTACGTCAATGGTCTATACTCCCCTTCAATTCTTGAGGTCGATGCTTATTAAATTTCTTCTTCGGATGTTGAATGGATTTCAACCTCTGACTCATGTATTTGGAATAAAGAGTTTCTCTCTTTACCTTTATCATTGCTTTCCATTGAGGAGGATCTTCATGAAGTTTGACTAATTTGATCAATAGCTCATTTACACTCTAGTAACCTTCTATTTTGCATAAGATATTGATCCTGTCTGTCAAGCGGTCGGCTGGACACCAGGAAGTGCCCTGCACAGTCGGACGGAGAAGTTGATGATGATGTGGCACTCGGGCGGACTCGAATCAGCGACTGGTGAAGATGTAGCACTCGGATCCACTCGGATAGAGGGGCCGATGAGGTGGAAGTACTCAGACACTACGTACACCAGACGAGCAAATAGCATTAGCAACCAAATAGGAGTCGTCGTTCCTTGTTTGGTCCTCCGATGGTCAAGTTAGCCCAACGCGATTCAACAGTGTACTGGAAGAAAATGGAGAGAGGAGAGTTTCCGTGTGTGTGCGCGTAAGAGAGCGTACCTGAGGCCTTTCTCCACAGGCTTGTTTATAAGATGAAAAGTTCCCTGACAGCTGTGGACACGTGGCAATTTCTTTCCATGTTGGGTTGTCTATATATGGGCTGCTCATGATTGCACCCGCCACGTGTTCTCTTCTGATAGGCGCATTAGCTGGCAAGGAATATTCTCTGACATTCCGTTGGGCTAGGCGACAGAGGACTTTTGTCGTATTGTTCTGATCGGACTGCGTGTTCTCCGCTTATTCTGTCTTTATGTGATGATCGGGCAGTGACCTTGGCAATCTGAGTCGCCGACCCGCCTAGTGCTCCTTTTAGGAGATGATCCTCCAACCTCTGTTGAGTTAATGGAACGACTTAATAATAATTCGTCCGATCGGGTCTTCTGTCCAGTCGGGTGGGGTAGCCGATCGACTGATCGGCTCGGTCGTATCTAGTGATGCTTCTTGCTCACCTGCCACTTCTGTTGACCCTGGTGACTTGGCGTCCTATCTGATTTGACTAAGACTTTTATACTGACCTGACTCTTTTATTGACTGACTATTGACACCCAGATCATCAAAAATAAAATATCTCTATTTGGGTTCTAGTTAAATGAACTAGGATTCAGTGGATTGAACATTAGAGTAGTTGATTGTCCAATTGACTGTTGGCTTTTGAATTCTAGTTGACTGAAAGGATTTGCGTTGATTGAATGGATTCAAAATGTAGTTATGGGAGTCTTGTTTATATAAGCCTTTGAGCAACTTTTGCTTGGGAAGCATGTACGAAATCAAGTGATGTTAAATGTGTCTTTGATATATTATAATAAGCTTAATAATATTCATTCTCTAAGTCTTGCATTTGGAGAGAAACTAAGGGAATCTTTCCCGTTAGATTTCTAGCTAATTCACCCACACCCTCTAGTCTTACCATTTAATCCAACAAAACCTTTGATCAAAGCAAACTTTGCCGGTGGAATGGTCCAATGACAGGCCAGTTTTTTAATTTCTCAGACATATAAGAATAAAATCTCAGCTTTAATGAATTAACGAATAAATTTTTCTTAATATCCGATTGACCTAAGAATGCTAGATTGATGGGTCATCGGTTATAAGTACTTCCCGATTTACTCTAATGACTATGGGAAACTCTGTGAGGTCATGGCAGTTAACCCCTAGATTAGTCGATATTAACTGAATACCTAATGTCAACTAAAAAATATACAAACTTTGCATTAAAAATATATGATGATGATAAATTAAATGGTAACCATCAATTTAAATTGAAAAGAGCTATGTTTATAGTAAATAATCACTCTAACATGGTCACTATGTTCCTTACCCCTTCTCCCAAAGTTACCATTTTTTTAGTTCTTTAAGAATAGCCAAAAAAAAAAAAAATAATAATAATAAAATAATCACAACTTTGTACTCTAAAATTCAAACATGGATTGACCTATAAGGAAAATCGACTAACTTAAATAGAAGAGGAATCCAATGGTAGAGTATCTCTTTTTCTAACACAAGTAAAAAGACAGATCGACTACATATGTACACATGCTATAGACATTTTTGTTATGTTTTACACATTTTAAATTTTATTTATGATTAATTGTTTAAATAAAATAGTGGACTTTAACTAGTATTGAACTCATCAAGCTCACTAGCATACTCACCTCTGCATGCTCCAATATATATATTCAATGCTTTACGTGTTGGCCTCGTGAGCCAACGAGTGCTTAGCTGCAGCTGTTTTAGAAATTTATTACAGCAATTAACCAAAGGACTAGAGTTGTGAAAATTTCATTCCAGATTTTCAAAAGAGGATATTTGTTTTCCATTTTACACCTTCCATCCTTCCATTAATTACTATTAATTGTGCTTCATTCAAAAAATAACATCATTCTAGTATTAGATTTTAAAAACCAAAACCATTGTACAATAATACTGGTTTTCAAACTGCAATATTATAGTGATGCTGATTTTTGTTCGGGCAATAATCAACCTCATGTGAAGGTTGACCAAGTTTAATTTGACTTGAGTTTAGATTTCAATGTTTGTTCAATATGTGAGAGAGAAATCAAGTAAGTTAAGGTTGATTAGATAATTGACAATTTTACAAGTCTAATAGGAAATTAGCAAGAGAAAAGTCCAAATATGTTAAAGGAGAACCAGACAATTGATGATCAAAAGTCCAACGGAAAGTTGGTAACGAAAAAGTTCAAATGGGTTACAGCGGACTAGACATTTAGTGATCAAAAGTCCAATAGGAAGTTAGCAAGGGAAAAGTTCAAGTGGGTCATGGAACACCGGACACTTGGTGATCGAAAGTTCAACGGAAAGTTGACAAAGGAAAAGTCCAAGTGGGTCAAAGAAGACTGGACATTTAGTAAGGAAGTCCTGGCAAGTCACGGATGATTAGATGCTGTGTAACGGAAAGTCACAACAGGTCATGCAAGAGTGGATGTTGAGTAGAGGAAGATTTGGTAGGTTGAGGACAACCGGATACCATGTAAGATGTTATTTCAACCTTTAAAAGGCTGAAACTAGGGTTAACAATCGATTGACAGAAAGTGATAATTGATTGACAAACCCTAAACTTGAAACTCCAGGTTTGCTGTTTGGAATCGATTGAGGCAATCGATTAGAGGCTAAGCAATTTATTAGAGAAATCGATTGGAAGATTGTTCCCCGTGACTAAAAAGACTCAGAATCAATTAGAGCAATCGATTTGAAGCTTAGCAATCAATTTAGGTAATCAAATGGCAGAAGTTTCAAGAGGAAACAGAAGTAAGCAAAATCGATTGGCCAAGTTGATTGAGCAATTGATTGACACTACTTTCTCTACGATCATAAGGCTTCAGAATCGATTGAAAGCTAACACCAATCGATTGGGAGGCATTTGTCAACCTGAAAGCAACCCTAGAAATGGGTATTTCATGGAGATTTGAAGCCATCGATTCTTGAGTGTCTGGAGACGAAGTGTTGCTATATTTCCCACCGCCAAGAAGCATTTTCAAGCAACAAGAGATCAAGCAAAGAAAGGTTTTGATTGTAAAGTCATTTTTTATTGTATTTTGTCTTTGCATTCACTTTTCGTGTTGTATTCTTGTGTTGGAGTTGTAAGAGGCTTCTCCACCTCTAGAAGGTTTCTGAGAATGGGAAAGTTCTAAGTGGAAGTTGTAAAACAGGAGTAGATCCTTGAATAAGTCACCTCATGGAGGTGGATACTAAGTAAAATCAAGGTGTAGTGCATATGCCGTCCAAGTTGATTGAAGATTTCCACTGCGTATTCAATGATGAGTACAAAGCAAAGCTGAGAAGCAATCAAAGATATTTACTCCCCCTTGGCTCGAAGTTGACCACTATTACCAATCGATTAGTACATATAGCAATAAATTGACAGCTAACATCAATCGATTTCCATAGGCAACAATCGACTGGCAATTAATACCAATTGATTTGTAGCGGCTGATTTCAATTGAAATAAGTTTATTTTAGTTTATTAAACCATATTTAGGTAATTTAACTATTCCTAACTCTATGAAATGCTTGGATAAATATTTAAGTACAATTTTCTTGATGAAAATGAGAAAGGAATGGTTAAAGGAGAATATAGAAAAATTGAGGAGGAGGTTTAGATTCAAGGTTGAATTTTTAACGTCATGATTTAAATTTTAGGATTTCCTAATGGTTTAGAAACTCTAAATTGTTATTGGTGCAATGGTTGAAGATGGAGCATGTTTTGAGAGGGAGGTCCACCTTAAAGACATGATTTGGGTAAAAAAGGATTAATTTTGATGGTAATGGTTGAATGTGGAAGGTGGAGCATTAGAAACAATAGGGGGATAGAAAACCTCCATTGGGATGATGGAAGGTTAAGATGAATACAATTTTGGAAAATATTTTTGATGTGTGTCAAGGGGGAGAATGTGGAGTTTAAGTTAAGAAACTCTCATTCATTCTTTGGCATAAGGAGAAGGAAGTTGGGCTAATGAGTTAGTCTAACTAATACATATTATCAAACATAAAAAATTGAGAGATTATTAGGCCATCAACCTTGGGTCAAGGTTGACCAAGTTCAGATTGACTCGAGTTTGAATTTTGATGTTTGATTAATATGTAAGAGAGAAGTCAAATAGATCAATGTTGATTAGATACTTGATGATATCAGAAGTTCAATGGAAAGTTAGCAAGAAAAAAATTCAAGTGAGTTAAAAGAGAACCGAACACTTCATGATCGGAAGTCCAATGAGTAGGGTGAGCATAATTTTGTTAAAACTAAACAAACTGACCAAACCCGAACTGACCAATTTTTTTTTTTTTGTCGACCGATTTCGGTTTAATTTTTTTAAAAATCAATTATTCGGTTCGGTTTGCGGTTTTAGCTCTCAAAAAATTGAATAAACTGAAACGCTCATATTGTAGGTAGCTGATGTACTGTTTCTTGCTTGTGGCCACTAGTTATCAACCGGGTTGATAATCAATCAGATATAGTGTTTAATTCTTGGTGTGTTGTGGCATGGTAACAGAAGAATTTCAATTGCTTTATTGTCTGGTTTAAAAAAAATAATAATATAATAGCATAATCAAATTATATATTTACATATTTACTTAACTATTAATTGTTACAAGATAACAAAATTTTAGTATTACCTTTTTTATATTTTAGTTTTCACTTTAAATTGATACTTTTTCTGATCTCTAAACTCATATTTTTAGTAACACAAAATCAATTTAATTCATTATATAAATTGTATATAACCGACCATACAAACTAGACCGTATTACAATAAAAATTGGACCAAACCGTGATAAAATGGTTTGGTTTTGGATCAGAGATTTTCAAAACTGAAATTGAAAAAACTAAACCATAATAGAGTAAAATCGGACCAAACTGGCCGATGGCCACTCCTACCAATGGGGAGTTGTCAAGGGAAAATTCCAAGTAGATCACAGAGGGTCAGACACTTGGTGATCGGAAGTTCTATGAGAAGTTGGCAATGAAAATTTCCAAGTGAGTGATCATAGATGATCAAACACTTTATGATCGAAAGTTCTACTAGAGGTTGACAATGGAAAATTCCAAGTGAGTCACTGAGGATCGGATATTTTGTGATCGAAAGTCCAATAAGAAGTTGACAATATAAAATTGCAAGTGAGTCACAAAGGATCGAACACTTGGTGATTAAAAGTCCAATGATAAGCTGACAAAAAAAAAGTCCAAGTGGGTCAGAGAGAATCTGTCACATGGTAAGAAAGCCTTGGCAGGTCACTAATAATTGGATGTTGGACAACAAAAAGTCTTAACATCTCAAAAATGACTGGATGTTGAGTAGAAGAAGACCTAGTAGGTTGAGGACAACGGGATACGATTCTGGCCTTAAAAAGGGTGAAATTAGGGTTAGCAATCGATTGACAGGAAATAGTAATCTATTGGCAAACCCTAAATCCAGAATTCCGGGTTTGAAATTCGAAATCGATTAGGGACAATTGATTGGAGGCTAAGTAATCAATTAACAACTTGTTCCCGGCAAATAGGAGGTCTTGGAATCAATTGGAGCAATCAATTAAGGGCAGAAGTCAGCGAGGAAATAGATAAAAGTCTATTGAATCGATTGGCTAAATCGATTGAGCAATATTGCCTCCAATCGATTGGATCAGTTGATTGGCACCACTTTCTCTACGATCATAAGGCTTTAGAATCGATTGTGTCAATATATCGATTGGAAGCTGACAATTGATTGGTATGACTCACAAATCAATTGGTCAGGTAAAAAAGAGTCATTCTACAAGTTTGAAAGGTCGAATATAATGTGGCAATCCATTAGGGATAATGTAAATAGATTGAGACACATTTATCTGTCCGAAAGCAACCCTAGAAAAGGGTATTTCATGGAAATTTGAATATGCTGGTTTTTGAGTATCTGGAGATGAAGTGTTATTGCATTTCCCACCACCAAGAAACATTTTCAAACAACAAGAGATCAAGAAAAGCAAGGTTTTGATTGTAAAGTCATTTTCCATTATATTTTGTCTTTACATTCTCTTTTCATGTTATATTCTTGTGCCCAATCTTGTAAGAGACTTCTCCGTCTTTGGAGGGTTTCTGAAAAGGAGAAAATTCTTAATGAAATCTGCGAGGGAGGAATGAATACTTAAATTAGTCATCTCAAAAAGGTGAATACCATGTAAAATCAAATGTAGTGTGTGGCATCCAAGTTAGATTTTTTGCTACACATTCAACAACGAGCATAAAAGCAATGTCGAGAGGTAATGAAAGTTATTCACCCCCTCTAGTTCGCATGATTCTTAACAATTTTAGTCTTTATGCAGTCAAAGTGGTGTTGATTTTTTGAAATGCAACGCCACTGTGATGTTGATTTTTAAAATTCAACACCACAGTAATACTGTTCTTTGAATGCAACACCACACCCTCACAGATTGATATAATTGGTACTTATATGAGTGTTTGCTCAAATATGTCTTAAAGTCAATTCCAAAGAAATGTAAAATGTCTCATTGGGTACCTAACTTCCTCTATGCAAAGTCGCTATATTAGGGAAAAATATTTCAATTTACTAATTGTCTATATTTTACTGTGGGGTCGACAATACTGAGGTGCTTGACGTTTTACTTCAATTTAAATGGATTTAACGAGAGGGATAAAATAGGAAACAAAGATATATATTTGCAAATTTTAAAAGTTAAATGCACTTTCTTCGTCATTATTGAGTAACATTTAAATCCTTCCAGGCAATAATTATATCGTCTCTGTTAAAGAAGATTGGCTGGAGAGCATCATTCCTTCCACTGCCGGTAGAGGTCACTTTGGACTTCACCTTTTTTTAGCTGAATATAAAGCGTACGTGTTTATTCTTTTTTACTTTTTTTTCTCATATTATATATAACTAATTTAATTTGGACCACTTCGACTAGATAATTGGCAAATCATTGATTGAAGTAAATTTATCACAATAAATATAATTTCATCACCAGCACCACCATTTCGATCTTATTCCTCCCTCCCTCCCTCCCTTCCTTCCTTCTCTCTCTCTGAATTGTTGCATATTGTAGTCGTGCATGGGAGATTGATGTCAATGGCTCAAAGAAATGAGCTTGTTGCATGGGGTGGAGTGATTTTCATGGCCGTGGCCTTGTGCGGCGCTGTCGTCTCTAGAGCTGCTGCCGACGCCGTCGGAGAGAATTTGATTTTTGACGTCTGCAAGTCCACGCTGTACCCGGAGGCGTGCGAGGAGTCGCTGGCGGAGGCGGCGGCGGTCTCTGCTAAGGCGAGCCCGAAGAAGGCGTTCCAAGTGTCGGTGGAGTACGCTAAGGGCCGCGCCAGGGCGGCGCTCAGCGTGGCCTACAACCTGACGTCGCCGTCGGCGTCGAAGTCGGCGTCGAAAGGTCAGCCGAGCGTGGCCGACTGCATCGAGTTGCTGGACGCCACTCTGGAGCATCTGGACGACGTGCTGGATCCCGGCGCTAGCTTCCACGACGCCAAGACCTGGCTCAGCGCCGCCCTCACCAACCAGGTGACCTGCGCCGACGGCCTCTCTACCGTCAAGGCAAAGGGCGGCGACGCCCTGACCGCCCAGGTCGACGCGCTCTCCCGCTACATCAGCAACTCCCTCGCGCTCCAGGAGAAGGTCAAGGAGTCGAAACCCGCTTCGATCTCCGGCGGCCGGAAGCTGCTCTCCGATGGCTTTGTATCTCCGGGACATCCAAATGCTTCCAGGAAATCCACCGACGATTTTCCGGCGTGGGTGATGGCTGGAGTAAGGAAGCTCTTGGAGGCTTCTAATCCGGCAGAGGTCGAGGCCGCCGCAGTGGTTGCTAAAGATGGCAGCGGGACGCACGCCACCATCAACGAGGCTCTCATGTTCGTTGCCTCAATGGCTTCCAAAGGCAAAAGTAAAAAGAGTAAAGGCGAAGGCGGCGGAGGCGGAGGCGGAGGCGGTGGTGGAACAAAAGTGATATACGTGAAGACAGGGACGTACAACGAGTACATCAACATCCCCACCAAACAGAGGAATGTAATGTTGATGGGTGACGGAAAGGGCAAATCCGTCATTGTAGGCAGCAGAAACGCCCAGGACGGGTACACAACATACGGCTCCGCCACCGTCGGTAAGCATCGGCCACCGCCTTACTTTCCCATTTAACCCTCGGCGACTCAGAGAATGTCTCTGTTCTTTTCACTGTCGGAGTGACTGAGAAAGATCACACTTTGTTAGTTAGTTATTATATATGCCACGATCTTGATTAGGTAGACACGATTAAATTGATTTGATTATTTCTACAGCGGCAATGGGGTCGGGATTCATAGCGAAAGGCATAACGATCATCAACAAGTCGGGGCCGAGCAAGCATCAGGCGGTGGCGCTCCGAGTGGGCGGCGACAAGTCGGTGGTGTATCAGTGTTCGATCCAGGGCTACCAGGACACGCTCTACACCCTCTCCAACCGCCAATTCTACTCCGACACCGACATCTACGGCACCGTCGACTTCATCTTCGGCAACTCCGCCGTGGTCATCCAGAACTGCTACATCCAGCCCCGGAAGCCGGGTGGCGGCCAGAGGAATTCGGTCACGGCCCAGGGCCGGACCGATCCGAACCAGAACACCGGGATATCGATCCAGAAGTGCCGAATCCAAGGCGCGGCCGACCTTGGCGGGACCCCGACGTACCTCGGCAGGCCGTGGAAGAGGTACGCGAGGACGGTGGTGATGCAAACTTACATGGACGACTCGATCGAGTCCGCCGGGTGGGAGGAGTGGTCCGGGAGCTTCGCTTTGTCGACGCTTTACTACGGCGAGTACGCCAACACCGGACCGGGAGCGTCCGTATCGGGGCGCGTGAAGTGGGCCGGCGTCCACGCGTCGCTCTCCGCCGCGGAGGCGTCCAAGTTTACGGTGGCTGAGTTCATCGTCGGCAACTACTGGTTGCCCAGCACTGGCGTCGGCTTCACGTCCGGACTTTAATTAAACACAATCGCCGGCACTTGTGTTGCTTTGCGTGCACGTGTTCACTTTAGTCTCTTGATTAACTTAATTATATGCCTTGTCCGTGATCAAATAATGGCCTACAATAGGCCTGGCCTTTAATTCATTTGAAATGTATATTGGACCTTCAAGACAATGCGATTGGGTCTTTTACTTTTTATTTATTTATTATTATTATTATTATTATTATTATTATTATTATTTGGTAACCAATATTCCATTTACATCGATTAATTTTAGAGATTATCTATGCAGTCGTATAAAAGTTTTCTATTATCTATGCAGTCGTATAAAAGTTTTCTATGACTACCAAAGTGCTCATAGCAAGTAAACCATTAGTCCAATGTTCTTAAGTCAACTACTCGTTAAAAGAAATTTATCTGTTAATTCATCAAAGTTAAGAATCAATCTTTAAATGTTTAGAAAATTAGGAAAGCTTCGCGCCAATACACCATTGTCTGGGGAGCCGTTTGGGTCTTTTACAAACTATATATTGAGAACATCTCTAAGTTGTATCCGTAATTGATCAAAGGATGCATTTTAAGTTATAAAATTATCAAAACACACGTCTAACTTTTAGATTTTTGAAAGGAGATACTTGTTTTATATTGTATTCCTCCTAGAACCATTGTGGTGATGCATTTAAAAAATAATACTATTGTAATACAAAATTTTAATAAATAGCATCACTATAATGCTGCATTTCAAAAATCAATATCACTGTGATGTTAATTTTCAAAAATTAATATTAAAGTGGTGTTGATTTTTTAAAATGTAGTATTATTATGGTGTTGATTTTGAAATACAGTACCATAATAGTGTTATTCTTTGAAATGCATAATCATAGTCCTACTGTTGTCCTTTGAATAACTAAGTAATTAGTAATTGATGAGAGGGATAAAATAAAATAAAAAAAAGTCTGTCGTTTGAGAAATCTCAAAGAAAGTCCGTGTTTTTTTTTTTTAATTTTATAACTTTGAATGCATTTTTGGTAATTGTGGAAGTTATATTGATTATTAAGCAACATGCATAGTCTTTTTTTTTCATGTTTAACCTAATTTGTTAGGCAAAAATATTACTAATTAAGTGTGACGAACTCGGCTTGAATCAGCTCATTTGCACCTCTATTCACCATTGACTTCTTCCTTCTTCCTCTTGACATTGCTGTTGTTCTTCCTCTTGACATTGCTAGTGGCATGCCACCATTTCTCCTTCTCTTTACTCCCCTTTGATTGTCGTTTGGCAATCATGCACCACTTTAATTTGTTTGACAACTCACCAACTTTATTCCCTTTTCATTAACTTTAATTTAAGTTAATTGTACTATTAATAGCTTTTAGATTAATCAAATTATATAAAGATTGGTTCTTGACATTTTTACCTGAGCATTTGTGCTCTAGAGTTAACACAACACACAATGTAGAATAATACTTACAAGTAAAAGAATTGAGCAAGCACAAAAACAATCATCATTAATTGAACCTATAAATTGGATAAGTTTAGATAGTCTATACTCAAATGGAGGTCAGAAGATATCTTTAAATGCTCACTAAGGCCTATAGATTATTTTCCTCATTCTGGACACTAAAATATTGATATTAATGATTATAATAAAAGATACTAAGAGCTAATCAACCTTTTCATTTTGGTGTTCAATCAGGTAGATCTTCACAATACACCCTTGGAAAATACATCATCCTTTATGTTTATTATTATTATTATTAGTTTGTAATAGGTATTCAACTTACACTGACTAATTCTGGGGTGAATGACTAGGCCCCAAGAAAGTTTTCCACCAACTATCACAACCCGCAACCTAAGACTGACCGAGAACTGACATTGACGTTGCTTTCAAACCAAAATTTTGGATACAACCAACCTCAGTAGTATAATAATTGTCACATAAAGTCAGTTTTTACATTTCGAATATAGCAAGTACACTGTTGTCACTGTTCAACAAACTAAATTACAATCCTCTAACTAAATTAAAAAACTCATAATTGTAGTATAATTCTAGCCCTCCATGTCCATGATTGAAGTCAATTTACCATCCTCAAAATTTGACTTACTCTCTATCCTCAATCTCATTATCGGTGTTGCATTCATCTCTAACTGAAATGGTTTATAAGTGGGTGAGTGATTTGGGAACCACTTAGCAAGAAAAAAGTACATCACAAATACTGAATTCTTGCGAAACAATAGTCAAAATAAAAAAAAACAAAGTAATCACACATTCTACACGCAGACACTTAAATTAAATCAGGTTCCTCATAACTTAACTGATATCATCCCTTTAGAGTTATCGCTCCTAGAGGAGAATTCGGAGATCAGAGATATTTCAGAAATCAGATTTCAAAAGTTAGAAATCAAACATGTTCAGAATACACATTCCTACCATTTACTTCATGATCAATTTAG
>JBBPFQ010700925.1:0-14780 GCA_037974815.1 Kaempferia elegans | reverse complement strand
ACACCGACTATTGATTATTACTAGTTGATACGGTAAGTATAGAAAGGGATCACGTATGTAAAATTAGGTTAATTGTATGTGAGTAGGGTCAAAGTTCAAAGAGGTTTGTGATCGTCTCTTCTCGGCCGACCAATCGACCGGCTGACCGATCGACCAACCGCTGCTCTTCCCGGTCAACTGACTTACCGATTGACCGGCTGACCCGCCGCTCTTCCCGGCCAACTGACCGACCGAACCGCTGATCTTCCCGGTCAACTGACTTGCCGATTGACCGGCCGACCGACCGAACTGCCGCTCTTCCCGACTAAACCGCCGCTCTTACCAGCAGAGTAGAACGTTCGACCCATTAATCCCACTGGCCAAGCCGAGCCGTTCAGAAGAGAACTCTACAAGTCGGTTAAGCAATAGGACGATATTCTGGCTGAATGACCTAACCTGCCTCTTTTGCCATCTAGCATGGCCGTTGTATCATTTGTCAGGATACGATTTGACAACAAAGATGATATAAGTCCTCATTAGCCACGAAGTACAGAAATAATACACGACCTAGCTAGTACAGGAGTGGTAAGCCCAAATGAGCTAAAAACTCTGACAATGTATTGGGGAATCATGCACAAAAGTAAATTTGCACTATAAAGGGAGGTCTCTCTCCACAGGTACAGTTACGCACACAACACATTTTTACAAGCTCCACTCTCTTCATATTTTCTGGCCTTCAAGAAGAGCCACTGACTTAAGCGTACCTGGGCCAGAGATAAGATCATATTTGACGCCATGGGAACTTCACCTATTCCTGAGATAGGAGGATGAAAGAAGCTGGATGATTCTTTAATTTACCACCACTGTGGCCTCGGAGAGTTTCGACCAACACAGTGCAGAGTAACAAATCAAACTTTCTTATGATCGTTACAAGTACACTAAAAGCCTAAGTGCCTTCATCCCATTGAGGGATAAAGTCAAATTCTTAAGTGGCAATGTCATCATAAGGATCTAGAGGGTGTGAGTCCATCAAAAAAATCATCAAGATTATTCAACCGGATCGAGAATTTTTCAAAGGGAGAGGATAAATCGATGTTAATACGATCGATATTGGGAAAATATTAATTAAGAATGGGAGAGGAAACTAGATTATATATATTACTGATTGGTAGAGTGTAGTGGAGCCGTAAGGAGTTGTTAACATACAGAACTGATCCGAACAGTGACAGAGGTTGCAGAGATCATGCATGTTGCACGTGATTTGGGAGATGGATGATCGTAAGAAATTGTGTGATGATGACGATGTCCGGTGGCAGTGGGTGGTTGCTGGTGTTATTGTGCTCCACCCTTTGTTGGTTACAATTTAATTAATTATTTAATTAATCTATCTATTTAAAGGGAGGGTGAAAATTTAATAGTGGACTTTGGTGAGGTTCCTGTGACATCAATCTAAAAAGTGCAATGCACGAAACGGATCCATTAATTGCTCGATGTTTGATCCAATAAGCTGACGGATCCAACCTGCCGGATCGAAATGGGAGGGGAATTTGTGCGGTGAATTCGATCGGCAAATCAGTCGTTTATTTCGGATCCAAATCGATGCCGGATCCTCGCCCCGTTAAGAGCGACCGACAAACGATAAACACGCATGTCTACCAAATTGCGACGGGGACCACGACGAAGAACCGTCGGATCAAAAGCCAAGGGCGATGGGTCGCATTATGGCTCAATTTGGAGGCCCTTTAATGGTGGTGGTTTGAGCCTCATCACAACCTTATCTTCTGCTTTAAGCTGGGCCTCGGTTGCAGGAGGCGGAATGACGAGAGTGCCCCTGGCTCCTGCTTTCCATATTCTCCGATTGTGTGGTTTGGGGCATTTACTGATGGTACGTCAGGTCAACAGACATGAACAAGTGAAGTGAGCAGGGTTTAACATTAGCCCAAGGAGAAAGTTTCAGGTGTGGGAAAAAAATTGGCATGTTTACTGCAAAATAAAATGGTGGAGATTTGAATATTCGACGAGTGCGTGCAGAGAGAGGATTGGGATGGAGGTGGGGGCTCAAATGGTCATTTGACGCCAATGGGAGTGGTAGTCAATTTAGCGAAAAGGAAACAGAGAAATGTTGAGGATGTGATCAGCAAAATTGTGGAGGAGAGAGAGAGAGGGGGAGAGGTGAAGAGGAATAGCGACCGGTTGGTTCTCTTTTCTGTCTGCTATCGTCCCTCGTTCTTTAAATTTCACCCTTTCCTAAATTTTATATTAATTCTTGCTCGCTCTTCCCTTTCAGAGAGGGCGATTGTAGGCGGAGGAGAGCAGCAGGAGAAGCAAAAAGGAGACAGGAGCAGACAGAGATGGAAGCGCCATGCCTGATGAGGAAGACAACGATGTGGATGCTCATGATCTAAATTAATCAAGAAATCTTTTCCTCTTCTTCCCGGAAATAGAATTCATCCATAGTAAGCACTGAGCAGTTGCAACCTCTCAAGCTTCGTGTCGGAATTAATTAAAGATGGATGCTTTGTCTTTTCTGATTGAATTTTTTTCTGAATTATATGCATGGATTTGATCTTCTTGTTTTAATTGATCGTTTTTTTTCCTTCTCAATTTAGCTTTGTAATCGGTTGGTGCGATGGGTGCAGCTTGCTTGGGAGCCGGCCAGCGAGAGGTGAGTTGGATAGGTTGCTCTTCGCGATGGTGATGAAAGAGATCAGAGCAGTAATATGGGATCAGTAGCCACGCCGATCAACTTCACCGGCCGCCTCCTCAACAGCTCGCTTTCACCGCCGGAGCTTCCCATGTCCCAAGGCTTCCAACAAAGCCTCTTCAGCTTCCCCGGCGCCACAGCCAACCGCGACCACGGCCAGCAGCAGCACATCAGGCGGAACAAGCTTCGGGTGCAGCAGGGCTTCGATGCTGCCGGACACCCCGCGCTCGTCCCCATCGATGACCAGACCGACGACGAGGCCACCGGCATATATGAGTCCGCGGCAGAAGTCGGTGATGCCGGCGGTAACATGCTCTCTGAGATGTTCAATTTTCCGCCGCCTGGGATGGTGGCGACGATGGACCACCTGCACGCCAACCAGATCCCGGCGGGCGGATACCATGTTCCTTCAAGATCCGTGGCTATGGGAGCCGGGTTCTCTGCCGCCGCAGACTGGTACGGCCCAAATCGGCAACAACACGAACAGCAGCATTCGGTGGCGGCGGGTTTAAACTCCGACTCCGCCACCGCGATGCAGCTGTTCCTGATCAACCCACCGGGGATGCAACAACTGCCGCAACAGCATCGATCGCCATCTCCAACATCAGCCGCTTCTCTGCACGCACACCAACCTTTTCATCAGTCTTTCTCCGAGAATCACTTTGGCGCCGCCGGCCGGGTAATCGAAGGCCAAGGCCTCTCTCTCTCGCTCTCTTCGTCCCTTCAACAGCTGGAGATGGCCAAGGGCGCCGCCGACGACCTACGCGTGAGAGAAGGTGCTGTCTTATACTTCAACAACCAACAACAAAGCCAACCGCATCATCAGTCCTCTCCCTTACACCTGCAAGGCCAGCAGTTACACGTCGGCTTCGGCGGCGTCGCCGGAGGCATGGGCGTGGCCAACGTGTTAAGAAACTCTAAGTACGCGAAGGTGGCTCAAGAACTATTGGAGGAATTCTGCAGCGTGGGTAGGGGACAACTGAAACCGAATAAACTCAGCAAGCGCGGCGGCAGTGGCTCTATATTCAACTCTAACCGTAACCCTAGCGGCGGCGGCGGCGGCAGCGCTTCGACTTCGGCAGCAGCATCAACATCTTCCTCCAAAGACGTGCCTACCTTGTCTCCTGCCGACAGATTCGAGCACCAAAGGAAGAATGCCAAGCTCATGTCCATGCTCGACGAGGCATGTATATATTCATATCAAATAATTTACTTACTTATTATTAATTTTGTCTCAGCTTCCTCGAGTACTTCCTTACTCCACACATCTTGATGCCGGCCGGAAAGTTGGCCGGAGTCCCAGCAGCCACACATACATAAGCCTTGCCTTGCTTTTTGAGTCCATAGTTTAATTCCTTAGAAGTGGTTGAGGTGATTCTAGCTAGCTAATTGGGTTATTTTCAACGATATTTTGACACACAGTGATATATCGTTGTACTTAAACAACCATATTTCTGTTCACTAGGTGGGGAGGTGGATTTCCATTAGGGGTATTTTCAACAAGAACTATATACCTTTCTGCGTGTGGTCAATTTCTTCTCACCTGCGTATATAATTAGCTAGTTCCTGAGTTGATCAGTTCTGTTCGTTCATCAAATCTTAGGCCGGCGCCGCCGCCGGCCAGTACTGCATTTAACAACATGCCCATCGCATGCATTCACGCAGAATTGAGCATGCATCCAGCAGAATAGGAACATCGAGTACTATTAGTGCATTATTGATCTTCATCAAATCTTAGGTAGGTTAGCTAGTACTACACTTAACCACATGTGCAGCAAGTATTCTAGCTAGCAGAAGAAGCAGAATAGAAGAAGCATGGTACGTGTTTAAAGAATTAAATTTGGTCAGTTCTAAAATGATTAACACAGTGTTAATACGCGTTTGTCTGTCTTCTTACAATACTCGATCGCTTTTTGCGGCGATTACATCATGATTGTACGCAGCAGAGGCACGCACAGGAGGAAATTAATTATTGTACTTGATTTGTGTTGCTCGCACAGCTCACATCCTCTCGACTTTTGGCAAGGGGCAGTTGATTCCCTGTCCTTTGCATCGATCCTCCTCCTCCTCCGTGGTCCTCAATCAGAATTCACTGTAGTAATAATGTTATAACTACGTAGTACCTTCACGAACGAATGAACGGGAAATTAATTAATTACTGCAATTAATTAATTATATGTTTATTAATTAATTAATTGGCTTGCAGGTGGAGAGGCGATACAACCACTACTGCGAGCAGATGCAGATAGTGGTGAACTCGTTCGACTCGGTGATGGGGTTCGGGGCGGCGACGCCGTACACGGCGCTGGCGCAGAAGGCGATGTCGCGGCATTTCCGGTGCCTGAAGGACGCGATCGCGGCGCAGCTGAAGCAGACATACGAGGTGCTGGGGGAGAAGGAGGGTGCGGGTGGTTCCGGCATCACCAAGGGGGAGACGCCGCGGCTGAAGATTCTGGACCAGAGCCTCCGCCAGCAGAGGGCGTTCAACCAGATGGGGATGATGGAGCAGGAGGCGTGGCGGCCGCAGCGAGGACTGCCGGAGCGCTCCGTCAACATCCTCAGAGGCTGGCTCTTCGAGCACTTCCTCCACCCGTACGTACGCCGGCCTCTCTCATTCGTTTTTTTAAATTAATTTCTCCTTCAAAATAATTAACCCTTAATCTTTTTTCTCCTTTATGATAATTAATTTAGAGGATGCATATATAAATGCACGTTATCTAAGAAATGAAATTAATTCTATCGTATAATTAACGTACGTGAGTACATTTTGCTCATTTTTGACTTTTTGGTATTCTTTGGATCTTCAATTAATACGAATATTATAGTGCTGTGTTTGAACAAACTGCATGCTGCAATGGTTTAATGATCAGCTTCTATATACTCTCATTTCAACTAATACAGTTAATCACATTTGTGGTCAACTGATTATAGCTATGATCAAATATCATGAACGCCCCTTTTCAAATTGCACATGTACCCATGCCTACTGTATATATAGTTGCCCTACACACTGCGAGCGACTTTTGCACAAAATTAGGTAAATTCAATTCAACTATGGCTCCATTGCCCATCCTGACTTTAGATGAAGCTGCACTTTTATAGTTTAGTGAATGCACATGCATTAACTAAAATTTAATCTTCTTCTTTTCTCAAAAAGAAAAAAAATAAAGTTTGATTATTAATTTAATTCTAGATAATTTTCAAATAGTTGCTGGATGTTTAAATTCTTAGATCCAAAAGAAATTTAGATATCTCCACAATAGTATGATATTGTCCACTTTGAGCCTAAACCTTCATGATTTTGCTCTTAGGCTCTACCCAAAAGACCTCATACCAATAGAGATATATTTTTCTTATAAACTCATGATCTTTCCCATGTATTTTTAATGTGAGATAATGTTTTGCAACCTAATTGCAACCCTGCAACCCAACACAAATTGTCATGCACGTATCTTTCATTAGGGGTTTCCTTCCCATCAACACTCATTAGTATTGATGCATGCCCTATTGCAATTACTAAGTCATTAGGATTTTGATTTATTAATTTTCTTGTATACATGCATGAAATTGATGGTTTTTGATCTAGGGGAAACTCATACTTTGATGCTTACTTCTTTCTCTATAATTGTAGTTTCATAATTAATAGAGTTTAGATCTATAACGGTAAGGCAGAGGAGGTCGACAGTCAGCATTTATTTATTCATAGTTAAACACAAACATTGCCAACGGTAGGCAGATTAAAGGAACTTTGTATCTATTCACTGAAAATGTTATCTATTAAAGGATTTCCTCGACATTTTGAGGTACAAGGTCAGGCATGCAGACCCAGCGTCCTATATATATGCCGGATTTATTGCTTTCAATGATTCAGACCTTGTTGTCGACGGGCACAGACCTTGTTGCTCGGTGAATTTATGACTTCATGCATGCATGTATATAAACATGGATGGGATATTCATGAGTTGAAATTTGCTGTATTTGTCATTTAATTTCGCTGCTGGCTTGGTTTTGTTCTCAGATATCCGAGCGACGCAGATAAGCATTTTCTGGCGAGGCAAACTGGTTTGTCCCGGAACCAGGTCTGTCCTCGATCGATCTTCTCCCTTAAATTAATCTTGCAAAATTTAATCTCAATCAAGTGAAGAAATTATTGGTAGCGGTTAATTAATTAGGTGGCCAACTGGTTCATCAACGCAAGAGTGCGGCTGTGGAAACCAATGGTGGAGGAGATGTACCTACAAGAATCCAAAGAAGGGGAGGAAGAGGAGGAGCTGGAGAAAGAGCCGAAGGAGAACGAGACCGAACCCACCCGACAAAAACAACCGCAGCAGCCAACGCAACTGCTGAGACCCGATCAACCGGTACTTATTCACGCGCCGCCGGCAGCAGAAACCGACGCCTCCCAGAGCGCACCTTCCATGGCACGGCACCACCACCACCACCACCACTTCCCGCCCACCTCCGACATCAGCCACCACCCTTCGAGCCTCGCGGGAGGCGACGCCCTCCTCCCCGGCGCCGACGCGTTTGCCGCACAGGGACATAACCTTGGCGACATGTACCAGCTAGCCGGAGGAGCCGCGGCGGCGGCCGCAAGGTTTGGCGCCGGAGACGTGTCGCTCACCCTCGGACTACGGCACGCTGGCGGCGGCGGGAGCTCGGCTGAGAAGGGCAGGTTCTCTGTTAGGGACTTTAGCCACTGTTAATTAATTCCAAGTTATAAAATGAAGCGGGATGTTAACAAACTAATTAATCAACCATTAAATCTGCATATGTATTGATGCTTCTTTGTTAGCTGCCTGCAACACCTTAATTAAGATACATATATATATAGGAAGAACATAGAAATTAGTGTATGATACATAATCCTTTTGCAGGGTTTCTTCATTAATTTTGTTGTCCATTTGTGTATCTGAGAATATTTAACACAAAATGGTATTGGGATTATAGTACACTCTATAGGTTATTGTATTGTTAAATTTTATGGTCTCCTTTCTATTTGAAAGGGAAGAATGGAGTTTAATTTATTTCTCATGAGTTTCTCTTCACATGATTTATATATAAAAGGGCTGTACTTTAGTTGTTGTTTTATTTTTCTATTCAAAATTGTGTCTCTTTTAGATATATCATTTTGTCAAGAACATCTTCAACTTGTACCTGATCACTTGAACAAATAATAATTAAATCCTACTAGCATAATCCCTGCCATCCAAACCGGTTGAATTGAGACAGACAAAGAAATCATTTTCCTTAAAATACAAATAGCTCAAGCTGTTGGTGTTGCCAAGAATAATTTAACATTAGTTTAACTCTAATTAATACGTTTTATTGATTTAATTTATTAGAAAAAAATGAATAAGTTGGCTTTGTTTTCTTTAAATAATCCTCAAAATGGTTCAGGTCAGAGCAATACTTGATGGTTCAGGTGATCCATAGTTGGTGCAGTAGATCTCTCTGTTCTTCTATAAATATATCCTTCATTAGGAAAAGCTGGAGGCATGCAAAATTTATAATGTTGGCCAGGATCATCTTCTTCGTAGCAGTGGCGGCGGCCACACTAGTCGTGATCCTGCTGCCTCTGCTCTCGCCTCTACCCGAGAAAGCAGAGGAAAGACAGTTGGGGCCGTGGTTGGCCCTCTCGCTCTTCGTTCATATTCCCGCCGGCGGCGCAGCCTTGGTAAATCCACGTGGGGATAAGGCAAGCCTAGATGGGGAAAACGCGTTCGTGTTCCGTCACAAGCTCAAGGAGGGACCGTCGAACACGTCCCGCGTCGTCGGCGAGGCGCAGGGCTTCGTAGTCCCGGTGCGGCAGAGGCAGCACGCCGAGCTATCGGCCTTTAACATCGTACACCTTGCGCTGGACGCGACGGCGTACAGGGGGAGCCTCGAAGTGGAGGCGAGGAGGGGCAGGAAGAGGGAGGAGCTGGTGGTGGTCGGAGGAACCGGGGCGTTTGCCTTCGCGAGAGGCTACGCGGATTTTGCGGCGGCGAGTTCTATCGAGGCCGTTTACCATTTGGATGTGCGGCTGAGATTGCCGAGGAAGCCACCTCCCATTCCTGGTCCGGGATGATCTTGCCCGACCTCACCATTATTTTGCTTCTTCGACAGTTTTGTAGGCAATTAATTAATTGAGCAATTACAAGTAACAGAAGATTATAATTGGAAGCTATGTCATCTGGATTAATTCATCACAGCGTAACATATGGAAAATTAATTATACGCTTAACTTCATGTCCTTCAAACAGTGTTCGAACTTGCATATCAAAATCTTTAGGAGCTTAATTAGGCTTAAAGAACTTGAGCTTGAGGCCACTATTTACCTACCTGCTGAAGCTAAATCTCTGAGGATTCTTTATCCGGATCCACATGAAAAAAGGGTAAGGGAAGGTGACCGGGAGAGTGAGGCCACCCAAGAGGCCAGCAAGACTAGACAGGAAAGGAATCGCTACTCCAATGAAGAACGAGATGAAGCCATAAAATACTCGGAAGCCAGATCGAACCCAAATAGAGCAGGGTCGATTTGTTCGGCTTGTATAACCTGCTTCAAAGCTGTTGAAAACAGGCATGGAGTATATCTGAAAACTGCTGAGGCAGTTAAACACAACCAAGAGGAATGCTGTTGCTAGAAGCCCTCTTGGGATATCATGGCTGTGAAACATATAAAGGGCGTTTAGTATTCCTCCTCGAGGCATCTGGAAAACATATTAAGGTGTAAGAGGCCAATCATAATTCAGAAAATCTTTTAACAAGATGCAATATTCATTATCAACTGGCACACTTACTAGGTTATCGACTGGCAATAGGGAATAAACACATTGCTATTAGAAGATAGGCAACCTTGGCTCCCCTCCACATGGGAACATGTGCAGGATGTTTGAAAGTTGATGGCATTGTTGCCTGGAAACCAAAATATACCAATTTCTATGAGGCAATAAAGAGGGTAAAGAATCTGAACCTTTCAATCCCACCTCACTTCTACAGAAATGCTAGAAGCTATTTCGATTGAAGCATCAAGAGCTCCATCTGATCAAATGATTACTTGAGATCAGGAACTAAATACTTGGATTTCTAAAGCAAGATTGTGTCCTCTGAATGCAAATGCTATTATTCCAAAAGCATTCAAGATAAAAAAAGCAGCCGAACCAAAGGAAGCTGAGGGCAGTGGCTGATAGGAGATGGAAGGGGGTCTTTCTTGGCTAACAGACAGCACCCAAGCCATCGTAGTGTATGTAATTGCTGTTATAGCTCCAATAAGCGAGAGATCAGCAATGGAGTTGAGGTTTGGGAGCTGAGATAGGACAATACACAAGATTGTGAATACAAGATACCACTCAACAGTTGAAAGTGGATTTGATGAGCAAAGAGTCCCGCAGACTATCTGGAAAAAGAGTTTCATGGTTTTGCCTCCAATTAAAATCAGAGCTGTGGCAGTTCCTGCTGATAAGTAAACCGTTGGAAATAACGCAAGCCAAACACCTAATTTTTCTCCTGAATACAACATAATTTACTGATTAGAAGTGTAGGGTGCAGGGACAACCAATGTTGATACATAATTCATGCATCATTAGCATCTGTACAGCTAGCAGATTGTATAATGATCAAAGATAAAAAAAGAACAAGAGACTAACATTACAGACATGCAAATTGTTCATGGGGGGTCTCTATTTTAGCTTATTCAACTTTAACTAATCAACCTCTAGTTTAATTGCAATATAAGAACTTTTTAGTGCAGGAAATGTTGTCATATCTTCCTCAATTTGTTTTGAATATTTCAATGAAAAATGGTAATATGAAAACAGTTTAAGGCAATTGGAGGGTACCAACTAGCCTTTAGTAGTAAGGGTCTTCAAAATTTACTAGTAAGGGGTCTTTAAAATTGTTGCTAAGATTTTGGGTTCAAGACCTGCCTTCATCCCAATGTGAGCATTCGAGGAATCCTCATAGCACAAAACGGGGAAAAACAATTAATTGCTTATATTTGTTTACATCCCTATATGCAAAATAAGTTAATTAGTTCAACTGGAATTGCTAAAATAACAATGAAGGTAAATTTTCACCATTGTCCTTAAAGGAAGTTGATGCGTGTATGTTTTAATAGCTATTAAAACAAGAAAAAATAGGCTAAGATGAAATGGCATGTTCAAAAGCAACCAACAACCTGAATCAATTAGAGTTGAAGATGTGGGATAGAAAGAAACAGCAGTAGTTAACTTATATAAAAGAGATTAAAGTTACCAGATTGTCTACTGGTTGCAGTTCAAATTAAATAAATGAAGAGAAGCAGCCTCACCAAAAGCAGCTTGTGCAAGCTCCACATATCTGTTATATCTTCTGCCAGGCACCGCTTCATGTAGCTTAACGAGAATCCAATGAGTGTAAAGTTGCCAAAAGTAAGCTATAGTAAGAGCTATTATACCCCAACTCCTACAACACACGAAATAGAATTTTAGACAGTGAATCAATCATGTGACATCTTACTTAATATCTTCAAGCTTGAAATATAGACAACAGATCGAGGTTACCGGTTCAAAAAGATTATGGTCTCTAATATCTAAGTGACCACCAATTCAATGAATGTAACTTGGGTTACCAAAGCAATTTACAATTTGGTGTCATAGATACCGTGAATCTGAAACTTCTCAGATTGTTATAGTATATCCTGATTAATTTTTGACTATTTCCTCGACAACTGATTAGTTAAGCTCTCATGGTTCACAGTTCACCTTTGCAGACTTGGTGTTTGGACCTATCCAATTCACCTTTTCTTGCTTGAGGGATCACAAATATCTAATTGGACCTATTTAAGTTGACGCCATTCTATGGTGTAAATGAATAATCACCTATCTATAAGATAGAAAAGAGACAACATTCTATAGATATGATTGCATAAATAAAGACTATGAACTAACAAAATCAGTGTATTAGTAGTTGCAATTCATAATATTGGTAGTTGTCATACTATCACAACAAGGACAAAAAAAAATCTAGAAAGACATCAAGCTTAAGTAAAATCAGTAAAATTTAAAAGCTATAAGAAGGCTGTCAAGTGATAAAAGGTTGTCAAGGGATAAAATACAAATTTCATACAGGGTGCAATCACATAGTTTGGCTTAATAGATTTAGAGCCAAACAAATTATACATTTGTTGTTGCATATGCTTCTAGTAATCACTTGGAACATGACTCAGTTTTCTACAGTTCTATGCTAAAACACTAAGATGATGCTTGACTCGACTGTTACCACAAAAACTTAGGTGGCGTTTGGTTTGGGGTGTAAGAATAGAAATGAGAATGGATTTGATAATAGACTGGAATGGAAATGGAAATGAATTCTTAGCCTGCCACTTTAATTGAGTTTTGTCCATTTCAGATCATTTAGGAATGATTCCAAAATTGTTATTTTCAAACTCATTAACCAAACACTTTTTATTTCTATTATTTCATTCCATTGTTTCCAAACTCCCAAACCAAACGTCACCTTAGATTGTGCAAGCCAACACGCGAAGTAATATTGGGCGTTATACGAGCCAAATTCAAGTTGGCACCTTACGTGGAGGAATGATAGAGCCTCCACGTGTCTTTTCCAAGTCAAGATAGTTGGCTACGTGGCTAGGAAATTAAGTCAAAGATAGACCGGCTTAACACCTAGACAACCGGGGCAAACTGCTCAGCTGATCGGGATGGACTACTCAACAGACCAGGACGAGGATTGCTCAGCCGACCGGGATGGACTGCCCAGCCAACCGGGATGGATTGCTCAGCCAACAAGGATGAGGACTCGTCAGCCATCCGGGACGAGGATTGTTCGGCCAACCAGGATGGGGATTGCTCAATCGTCTTACATGATAGTTCAGGACATCTCGAGTGGTTATACTGTCGACCCTCGATCAACATCGTCCAAGTTCCCCCCGAGTAGTCATGCCTTGGACGTGGGAGATCTCGTCCAGTAATAATCCTTAGATAGGAGGCATTCAATAGGTTGAAAATGGAAGGTCGAGGGTATTAATGATCATTAGACATTAATGACAATTAGCATTACGTATTAATGATAAAACATTAATAACCATTAAAACAAGGAAAGAGGAAAAGATGACATACATAATATAGGAAGCAGTAACAAAAGAGAATATCCCATACGGGGCACCCAGCGCTGGAAAGCCCGATCGTGCAGGACTAGGACGTCTCGGGGAAACAGCCGACAACGTTTCTTGACCAACCAGCTTGGTGACGCCGCCCGGGATGGTAACGGTCACTTCCCTTTGACTAAACGAAGTTAGGCGCTTATGCTTCTTTTGCAAAGCAGTGGGTGGGGAACTAGATTAAGGCGCCCCCTGAGTTTCCTTCGGCCCCCTCCTCAATTGAAGATAAGGGTCGGGCTTCGGTCGACACTTCCGACCGGGGAGGAGGCGGAGATGTTGCTTCTCTAAGAACGATTGGGCGGTTGGAGGAACCTTCTACCGTTTTTCTTGCCCGACCAGTGAGCTCTTCAAATCCTGTGCCCATTGGGGATCGTGGAGGAGATAGCTTGGATTCACTCTTTGCATTTGTGGTACCTTCTAAAACTTCTAATGTTAGGAGGTTATGTAGATCCGATAGGTCCCATTTAGTTTGCTTGCTCATCGAGAGATTGAGCATGGTGGTTTTTGCATTAAAAAAGAAACGTGAGTTAGTCTTCACAAACGAAGAAGATTGGGACTTACCGTGTGACAACTCCAGATCGGTGACATTAGGGCTTAATCAAGCCCGATACAGCAAGCCCTCATTTCTGCCAGATAGGTGGTGTTAAAACACATGCTAGTCAACACCTGTAGGGCTCTCTGGTACTCCGGATCTTTGTTATAGTGACCGAGCGGCGGTGACTCTGGTAGATCTACTTGCCAGCAGGTCGGGAAGGTAAAAGGGGTGGGGGGTTTAAGGTAGAAAAATCGAATTTCCACCCTTTGTATGATGAAGGGAATCCGTCCAAGAAATTACAAAGTGTCGGGCCATAAAATGGAAGGAACCCAGCTCTGCCCTTGTAGGATGATAAAAATAATGAAAGAAGATAGGGTCGAGGGCTGCTCCACTCATAATTTTGAAAGCGTTAGGAGCTAAGTGGTGGAGGGGTATGTTAAAGTATTCCGATACCCTCTTAAAAAATTCAAGAATAGGGAAACAGGGACCACCATTTAATTGGTTAGAGAAAAAGGTAAGATACCCCGGAGGGGGCATGTATGAGACTTGGTTTGCTTTGGGCATACCGATTCATTAATTAGGAAAAATGTCGTAAGACAACCTCATCTCGACATGATGTTCACCAGTTAAAGAAGAACCTGTTAGGACCTGTGCTGCCGGCTAGAGGGGGTGAATACACCGGCACCCCAATCGATCGCTTTCCTACACTCGCTAGTACGCACCGGAATACAAACACTAACAAGTAGAAAGCTAACCTAACACAAAACCAAACACGCAAACCTTGACATGGTTGTTTAACGTGGTTCGGAGATAGAACTCCCACTCCACGGCAGTCCATGAGGTGGACGATCCCCATCCGTTGATGGATGACTCCTCGGAAAACTTCCGGCTAGTTCTCGTAGCTCTTTGTGGGTGGAGATACCTCGCTATAATCCGCAACCACGCACTCGAGCTCTGAAAACTACTAATAGACTTTAACCAAGTCTATTTCATCAATCTTGCTCAAGGTTCCGAGCTCTCTTAAATAAAGCTTGGATAGAAACACCTCGCCACTAGTTGATTGCCCTAAAGGGATCAGTTGACTACTCCACACACCAGTCGACTGGTCAGTCGACTGCCCTTTATGGGCTGAACGAACAGAAATATTATGTTCGCTCACAATCGACTGGTAAAACCATGAGTCGACTGGTAAACCCTAAACTAGGATTTTACCCGCGAGTACAGTCACTCAGCACTCGTCCTCGCCCGACCAACCTAGACATAGCCTTCAAGTCATCTTCCTTCAGCCTTATATCCCTCAGATGTTTTCCCATCCTTCGCGCCTTGCCTTCTAAATGTTTCCATCGGCCTCGGTACTTATTGTCGGGGTTTCCTTTGTTTGACTTAACCTTCTAGCCTCCTACATCGGCTTTGTCAGGACCTAA
>JBBPFQ010700822.1:0-14781 GCA_037974815.1 Kaempferia elegans | reverse complement strand
AACAAATCGAGCATGAACTTGAACCTCTTACTGTTCAGATTGGTTTGATTACACTCTTAGTGGTATTGCATTTTAAAAATTAATACTAAGATAATGCTGCATAATTCCTAAAATAAGTACTAATGTAGTATTGACTTTTGAAAATCAGTATCACAGTGAAATAGTGGTGTTGTTTTTTAAAACTAAATATCATTGTAGTGATGTATTTATTAAAAATTCCGTAATTTTAAACGCGCTCTTGGACAATTATAAACCGGGTAAAAATGATTTAGGAATTACTCAAACGAAGTGAAAAGGTCAACTTTTTAACAAAACTATTTTAAAAAAAAAAATCAGATAAAAGTAGACGAAGTAATATACCTGACGGCATACTAAGTACCTTAAACAAGTCATTCCTTGTTTGACTGCGTCTGTTCTCTGATTTCCCTCGTCACTTCCTAGAACTTGCCTATACTTTTCTACGTATAACTCATCCATCGAGAAAGCAACGAAAAGCATAGCATAAGAGTTATCGCGGAGAGGCGATCAAATCAAACCCCTTGTGCGTGATGCCAATAGGAACACTTCAACTTCGCCTCCACCGTCTTCCATTTCCGCGTGCCCATTCGCCGCCCACTTTCGTTTGCCTCGAAAATCCTTCCCTTTGCGCCTCGTTTGCTTGCTTGTTTCCGGCAGAATTTTGTGTTCCGAAATCCGAGTAAAAGCTGGACGGTTGATTCTGTTGTAAAGGCGCAATCTTTTGGCTTGAGGTTGGTAACCCTATTGTTGTGTTGATTTTATTCTTGATTCTTGCAATCCAGTCGCAAGAGTCGGGTAGGGTTGGCTGCTTTGGGTGAGAAGTGGAGGAAAAGGAAACGTTTTTATTGCTGAAGATGGAGGTTTGGATGTTGTATGTGATCTCCGTCATGTTGTGGGTTTCGTCGGCACAGCTCTGCGCTTCTCTCAATCAAGAAGGTACCTTTCTATATCTGGTCAGAGGACATTGGACCTGGGGTTGATTCGAAGTTTTCTTTTCGTTGATTCTTGAGAGAGTCTATTCTTAATGATTCGTTATTTATATACAGGGATAGCTCTCCTGGCGTTCAAAGGGAGGATTGAGGCTGATCCTTATGATGCTTTATCAAATTGGAACGAAGGCGCCGATGATCCATGCTTGTGGTTTGGCGTGGAGTGCTCAGATGATGGACAAGTAGTGGTTTTGTAAGTCATCAATATTTGTCCCAAAGAAGAAATTTACTTTTTATTGCTTGTGTTTGGAATCAAATTGTAAACATGGAGAGGGAAACAACAAAGGTAATTTATATGATACAAGATTTGCAGTGTAATTTTACATTGATAAATAAGAAATATATGGAGAAGGAACTAACAAAGGTATACAACCCTAGCACTTTCCATCTTAATCATCGTGATACTCATTTGCCCAATATCTATTTAGCTTAGTTGCTGTTCCGGCACACAAGGCATGATTATCTCTGCTTGCTTGTGTGCATAGGACACGAATATGGCTCTCGTGGGCTCCTCATCACCTTGTGCCTATCGCGCTCATGCACGCTGCCTCCTCCTGTGCAAAGCAGTAGAACAGAACCACCTTCTTGTGCATCACTCACACATTGCCTCCTTCCATTCTCCATGTTTCCGGCTTTTGCTTGCTCGCATTGCACAGGGCATATTTGTCACGTCTGCTCGTGCGGCATTTCTTACTTTCATATTCTACCTTCCTCTGATAGGTTCACTAGCCACCAACTAGAGAAGACTACCAAGGGTGTAAATCCCTATGTTTTTTTAAACTAATAATAACATCTTTAAAATAGGCTACTTTCCCATCTTTAATTTTATATGTTAAGAAGCACCAATTGGAAATTGGAAGTAAAAAATATACTGCATTGATAACCATGCATTTAGGCAGTTGTAGACTAACAATCTAGATAATGCCAATGAAATGACTTTTTGAAGTTAAATTTCAATGATCTTATTTAATTAGCACTTCCAATTTTCTGTTTTGATGTGTCCTTGTTCCAGTGATCATTTAGTTTAATATTTTCTGAAGTCGAGTGCCATGGTTGCAGGAAACTGAGAGATCTCCATCTCAAAGGGGCACTCACACCTGAAATTGGAATGCTCACCCATGTCAGAGCAATGTAAGAATTTTGCAGAAGGGAAAAGTATTTGTAGTAAACTCTAAGTAGTTCGTCAGCTTTAATTGATTATTTATCTTCTAGCTATGTTTTTGTGATCATGTAATTTTTACAGTTCTTCGTTACTTTGTGAAAACTAAAAATTGTTTGTTAGAGAATAATCGAAACCGTGGATCTTTTCATAGAAATTCCCAGAAAGTTCTAGCCATCTAATAAAGTTTTATGATCAAATTTAATTAGGTAAGTAGTGTTCTGTGTAGAATTAAGATTTTGTAATTGATTATGTTTAACAAACAGCACTGTATATTCTATAAGAATAGGCATCACAACTCTACTCTATAGCATGAACTTGTTTGGTCTCTAAACAAAGGATTTTGAAATGACCAAAAAGGATGAATATAATCTGGAGAAATGCTTTATGGAATAGCTCAGTATTTTATCCTGATATGAGAAAGTATAGACCAAGAAAAGCATGTACAAGCTTAAAATACTAAGAGATATGAAAGCTCTTGAAAGGTTATCTGTTGCTTGAGAAGAATACCATCCTTGTTGACAAAAAAAATTGAAGGAAAAAACATACTTGTTTCAACTTTGCAATATATACAGTAGTTAGTTATTAGGTTGTCACTTTGACATAATTGAGCAAGATAAACATCTAATTCATTATATCATAATAAATTGTAGAACATGAAATATCTTAATAGCATAGCTTATTGATACTACATCCATGGAAATAACTTTAGCAAGTGTGTAAATATACAACATGCTTTAAATTATTCAGAGGAATAACTTAACGAGTGCCTGCAATTCAAGGCACATATATGGATAACCAGCAATGGTTTTTTCTCCATGCCATATTGAACTGTGTCGAACAGTTGAATTATTCATGTGGTATGTAAAACTTGTTTGGTCTTTCTAGTAACTTTTTATTCTTGCTAACCATTATCACTATTCTAGTGCTGGACAGTGGGAGTATTTCACTTCATAAAAGTTTGCAATTATTGATGCATAGCCTTTCTAATAAGATGTGAAGGCATTGCTTCTCAATTATTCTTTTCGAAAACTATCCTTACTCATCTCTTTTTTTGTAGCATTTTACATAATAATTCCTTGTATGGGTTGATCCCTGTGGAGATTGGGAGATTAAAGAATTTGGAATTGTTGGACTTGAGTCATAATAATTTTAATGGACCGCTACCTTCTGAACTTGAAAAAATTTCATCCCTACAAACTCTGTAAGTACAATAGTCTACCTATTCTAGCATAGATTTTGTTTTCCAGATAGTATATCTGTGATCATTATCTAGGTAACTTACAGTTTAATCGGAAGCAATGCATTTTCTTGCTACCTGTCTGAAGGCAGCATGCTTTTGGAGACGCAAATTGATGAAGTGCTGGTCTCTTCAAATAGACAAGTTACGAGGTAATTGCTCAATCATAGAATTAGTTTTGTATATTGAATAGAAAAGAATCTTTGCAACTTAAATGATGAATTAGCTCTTTAGCATTTCATATTTTCATATTTTTTTTTTTCATTCTGAAATAGTTAATATACTGTTAACTAATCACTTCATATTTTACTAGGTTTGTCTTCTTAATTACTTTGGATTTTGTAACTTTGAAGGTTTCCATTTTAATTTTTGGGTTATGGATAGGATAAATCTAGCTTGCACTTTACATTTTTTGACTAATATAGCAGGATTTATTCATTAACAAATCTAAACATCTAGTTTTGACTTCTAACAATGTCAACTGATAGTTGACTGTATGGCTAACATGACACTTTCTAATGCATCAACATGCCACATCATACTTGGAGTTAATTATCATAATTATGAGTTTACAGAACCTCTAAACTATAGGTTAAATATTCAAACACTAGAAATATGCCATGTCACATGCTTATTCACTAGAATATTGAATGAGTTGTGTCATTTTACTATTAATTTGGACAATTAATAGGAAAGTTGAGAAGTTGACAATGGGCTAAAAAAAGAATTTATTTAAAAAAAATGTTTATATCATCAACTATTTAGTATTCTTTCATTACTTTTGTTTGATGAGTGTTCTTGCATTAAATATCCTTACTAGTTTGAAGTAGACATTCTCCTTGAAATGCTAAACACTCTCAAGCTTCAGACATACTTGCTTCTGCCATTAATTTTTGCTCAAGGAGCAAGATTAGATTGAAAATAAAACTGAATTTTGTTTCTAAAAGATTGTTATATTTTAATTTAGACTATATATATATATATATTGCTAAGTCTCTTTTTATCTTTAGTAGGAATGTTGAAAATGCAACTATCAGGAGGCTTCTTTCAGATGATGTCAGAACAAATAGCATTCATCCCACACAGACATCTCCTCCATCACCAGCGCCATCACCTACAAGCCAGTCAAACGACGGAAACAGTCATCGGCCAGCATCTCCAACCTTAAGTTCAACAGACGATAAATCTACCACCCAGAAATTCTTGATTGTTTCTCTGGTGATTGTTGGAGCAATAGTGTTCCTTGTTTCTATGGCTGCTTTATATTTTCTATGTTATCGTGCAAACAAGGCTGCCACTGTGATGCCATGGACAACTGGATTAAGCGGGCAATTGCAGAAAGCATTTGTTACAGGCATGTTTATTTTTACAGTATATCAATTTTGTAGTTGCCATTTTTATTCATTATCATATTTGTCGATGGCAGGTGTACCTTCTCTCAAACGTTCAGAACTTGAAATAGCATGTGAACAATTCAGCAACATAATTGGCTCGTCATCTAATTGCACATTGTGCAAAGGAACACTTTCAAGTGGAGTTGAAATTGCAGTGACAACTGCTATCACTTCGGCAGAAGATTGGAAGGAAAGTTATGAAGTAAACTATAGGAATAAGGTACCCAGTCTTCTTACTCTCCGGTGGACAGTTAGTTGGTGGTGAGTCTAGATCGATTGAAATTGTTTTATTTTCAGATCGATACATTGTCGAAAGTTAATCACAAGAACTTCATGAACCTCGTCGGTTATTGTGGAGAAGAAAAGCCTTTCGCTAGGATGATGGTGTTTGAGTATGCTTCAAATGGGACAGTCTTTGAGCATTTACACAGTGAGTATCAATATTCACCAGTTTTAATTATTGTCATAGTAGAGATACTCTAAATCCATAAATTACAATCACAGATATCATTAGTCATATTCGATAAATTGCACTCAATTTCTTTTTATCATTTCGATAGATCAATATGAAATCAGGAGTATAGAGGAAGAATTTGAATTCACAGCAGAATTGAGTTTAGTAATTTAGAGAGAACTTTTCTCCATATGAACCTTCAGGAAATTTTATATGACATTCAAATAATTTGCAGTTAAAGAAGCAGAGCAACTGGACTGGACTGCTCGTCTACGGGTAATCATGGGTATCGCGTATTGCCTCCAGCACATGGAACAGCTGAATCCTCCTCTAGTCATTCGAAATTTGAGCTCGTCGTCCATCTATCTTACTGAAGATTGTGCAGCAAAGATTTCTGATCTTGAATTTTGGGACGAAGAAAAAGAAGCAAAGCTAGCATATGAAATCGCAAGACAGAACACTGTCTACAAGTTTGGAATTGTTCTACTGGAAATTATTTCTGGAAGGCTTCCTTTTTCAGAGGATGATGGTCTACTTGTGCTCTGGGCTTCAAGCTACTTGAATGGGAAAAGACCACTCATGGACATGGTGGACCGAACTCTCACGGCTGTTGCCGTCGAGCATATCACTGAAATGGCAGATGTGATACGATCCTGCATAAATTTTTCCCCTGAGAAGAAACCATCAATGACCGAGGTTGCGGAACGCTTAAGAGGGATTACATCGATTACACCCGATGACGCTTACCCAAGAGTGTCACCACTATGGTGGGCAGAACTAGAAATCATATCTCAGTAGGATCGATGGAGATACACTAAGTGAGTGAGCCGAGATTTCCTTTTATCATTATTGTAAATGTTTTTCCTAAAATGCACCACAATCGAAGAAAAATGTACTTGTTTAGAGTTTGTTGGTTTGAAAATAGAAAATGCAGGATTTTGTATGTATATCAGCTCTATAGTTGCACTGTCAAACATACACTGGCCTAAAAGTGTTGCCACAATGTACAAAAAATTGTTTGTATGATTGTTTTGTATGTTTCCTTTATGAACATGTGTTCTGTTTAAAAATTCTACAAGTTTACTGCCCTTTTCTGTCAGTAGTTTGTCATTAGTGTACGTAGTCCTTTGGGTGACATTTCTGGTTAATTTTAGACTATGCGTTGAGTGATGAATGATGAATTCAGCTATTTGGATATTTCTATCTTTATCTATGTCTAAATAAATGTTATTTTATTTTATTATTACTAATCAAATCTTTTTAATTTTTCTATAAATTATTGAAACTCAATATTTCTGGTTAATTTTATTCCTTTTTTTATAATTATTTCATCCTTTAATATATTTCAATTGAGATAATGTTTTTTTTTTTTTTCTTATTTGATAGTTTATTAACTATAGTGTTATCTTTTTCCTCCATCCACCTCTAATTAACCACTGCCATCATTCATCAAAACATCAGCAAGATACAAAAACATCTCAATCATAGATTCAAACACCAACATGGCTCGAGAATTCAAACCCTGATTAGTTGTTGCTGTCAAATCTTTATGATAAGTATTGTTTCAGGATCTCCAAAATATTGAAACAAAATCATACAAGAAAGGAGGACATTCTATTCATGAGTACAACGTAAGCAAACGGTAAAGAGAGATAGATGGATGGACCAGAAATGTGAATATAGGTCACAAATAATAGATAAGAGATCATATAAATTTGCTATAAGTAAAAATCTAAAAGGAAAAGTTGATTCATACACTAAAATATAACTGCGTTCATTCATATTGCTACATTTATTTTGATAACAACTGCTACATAGAAGATAGCTTCCGTATAAGACTACAAAAACTACATAATACCTTTGACCAAAAAAAACACATAACATCGCAAGTCATCAGATGACCTGAGATGAATTTATATAACATATAGCTAAAACCAACCAGCAGTTCCGTTGAACAGAACTGATAGACAGTGGAAACTACAAGGAAAATATGAGTAACTAACATGAATATAGCTCATTGGAGTAGAGACACTCATCCACAAGTTGACGGAGGCTAGGATTTTCCAAAGCTGCAGAGACTCTCTCCTTGTCATTCAGCTGCTTATTAACTGCATTACCAAGGACTCCATGCTTAGTTTCTTTACAATTACAATAAATGCAACTGATTACAGTCTTTGTTTATTATACCTATGGTTTATAGGGGTATCTAGTGAATTCTGGTTGCAAAATGAGTTATGGAATGTCAGATTGGGGTTTTCCATCTCTATCCTTAGCTATTTTTTGTATCAAATTTGGGAATTGTTATGCCATCTAGAGTTTAAAAAATATATTCTTATCCAATGTAACGTAGGATTTAGGTAAGCATTGAAGTGAAATTTATGGCATTGATATAGATTTTTATCATCAACTTGGGAATATTGTGTGCATCTATTAGAACTCATAAAATAAAACAAGAATACTGTTATCCTAAGATTGGACAATGGATGGAACCTTTCATGTAGGTGTAGGTTGAAAGTTGAAAGTAATTTAAAAAATAAAAATAAATGTGAATTACATGAACATGTTCAAAAGTAACAGTGAGATCGGATACTTAAGTAAAAAGGGTCAAGAGAAGAAATCAATATAATTAGAAGAGATCTAAATAACTTGAGATATATAATGTTGATTTAATTAGAGCACAAAGGCATAATACAATATACGTATACCTTACTGTTTTATTTGATAGCTCATTGTCATTGTTGTATGTCAGTATTCTTTCACTTTAGCTTCTAAATATATAGAACTATCATTTAGCCTTTTCATGTTATTTACACAATTTTTCCATTGAAATTCATAATTTTTCCAGATTTGAACCATTACAAATCTCACAAAACCTATTGATCTTAGATTTGGGCTCTATGAGATGCATAAACATCAAGTATCCCTTACTTCACATTTGTTAAGTTTCTTTGAAACCTTTAACATTCAAAATTATCTTTTTTTTTTTCATACTTTGACTTCACAATATCTATTTAGTTTCCTCCAAGCAGATAGCAAAGTTTTTTTTTTTTTGGCTGTTTTTCTATCTCTATGTAGTATGCTCTGTTTGCGTTCTTTAATTTAGTAATGATAAGACATTGGCCTAAAATGTGCAAATAATATTGATACTTCACAAAATATACAAAAATCTAAAGACGGATAAGAAACTTTTGCATTCACCTGCTTCTTCATTTGCAAGAGAACCAGGAGATACAGTGATGTCAACCTGAAATTTCATTGAACTTGATAGTTAGTCATATATAAAAAGCTGTGTGCAAAGTGATAGTTCATGTAAGTCAGGTACGAAATAAATGGAAGATAAGATCTAAATAAATGGTAACTTACTTTTGTAGCTTGTTTGCTATTGTAGGCAGAATAATCGGTTAATCTAACATCAAAAACTTTGTTCGATAATGCTAGTTATACTTCTAAGTTTATCACAAAGTTCAGCAATCAAACTTCATAACCTTGGTCACATTTATAACAATAATTCATGAGCAAAATAAACTGAATTTATTATATATATATATATATATATATATATACTACTTCAGTAAATCAATAAGAAAGTTTGAATTGCATTCTAATTAAATAAACAAAGAATATCAGATGAATTGCATTCAGATTCTATTTCTGTAAACTAAGAAAAACATATCAAGCATTTCACAACTGTAAATAGTGATGATAGTTAAACCTAGAGAGAATAGGTAAAAATAATAACTAACCTTAAAATGTGGGGGAAAGCACTGCATTAACTTAACCCTTAAACACAGACCAATTACTGTTGCCATACTGCAGTGTTTAACAGTTGGAGTGAAGGTTATCCTACACATTTCGAAGAAATTAGTACAGTGAAGATTAATATAAATGTTGGAGACAGTACTCAGATCATAATATACAACAGGTATGATTATAGAGTTGTGATGGTGATCAAAGAATGAAGATTCGTCTAAAAACCAGCAGAAGCCAGTGCAAAAGAAAAACAACTCTTCTTGTTAGTTTCAAGATCCTATTTTTTCTCATTGCAAAGTGCCTATCAATTTGTGGATTAACACAAGGCCATGAAAGAATTTACCTTATTTAAACTTTGGATTAACACAGGGTTAATGGAGAAAAAAGAACAATTGACACTCACTTGATGCGGCCTAGCTTCTCATCAACGGCGATAGACTCTTCGGAGAGAACACTGAGCTGCTCCAAAGAATAAGGATGCTCCGGATCCTTGATATCCCTCACCGAATCTAATCACTGAAGTCAAGAAACGACTCCAAAGAAGCATTATTCTTCAGGAAAAAAATAAATAAATTGGCAACGAAGCCACGGAAAAAATATACTGAACATATATGGATTAACACAGAACAAATATATATATAAACCTTGACGGCTAAAACTCATCGTCAAAGAGAAGGAACTCACACGCAATAAAAAGGACAAGAGACACAAGCAATAAATTGGTTCATCCGTACTATCAAAGGAATAGTAAGAACCGGGAGTGAAGATCCATGAAATCCCTCAACCGATTGTCATAGAAAACAGCAAAAGACGCCGATCAGAAACAATCAATGAATTAAAAACAAGTGTATTGACGGAACGTATGGAGGGCATCAGGCCGTTGGAGCAGTGATCCCCCTTACCTCTTTGCAAAAAAAAATAAAAAATTAAACTTTTCCAAAAAAGTGGCATCAAAAACCGAAATCAAGCAATTACATCAACAGATCGGAGAACAAGGCGAGCAAAGGAAAGCACGATGGCAGGATACCAAAAACATCGAGGGCGTCGAGGGCATCGTCGGAGTGGATATCCTCCGAGCGAATAATCCTCTCCCTCTTGGCGTGCACCACAGGGTTGGCGTTGATCATCCCCAGCGTCATGGCTCCGTCAGACCCTCGCTGAAGGCTGCAGTCGCCACTCTTTCCTCGTCTCGCGCTCTGCTTCGCTCGCTACTTACTTGCCTTTGACCGCCTCCGCGAACCAAACGATTCGACTCGTTCAGATAATATTATTGGAAAATACCTAAATATACGATTTACTAAATAAATTTAACACTAATTAAAATTGTTATAACAATATTAAAATCATATTTTTTTTAGATAAAAAAAATATTAAAAAAAAATACTAATTTAATGTTTTTTAAAATAAGCTTTCTGAATGTTTCATTTTTATTGTTTTGACATTGAAAATTATCTGTGCCATAAAATATAAATTGATTTGTTTGATTTAATAAGGTCTATGCACGTGGAAAGAGTGAAATTTTATCAAAATATCCTCCAAATTTTCACTAATGTCAAAACACTATTTTATTATCAAAATGTCTCTTCTTCAGGGTAGCTCATTCCAGTTGTCGAGTCCATGCTCAAATTACGTGAAAAAAATATAAACTTCATATCGGTTTACAGTCTACTGTCAATTTTTTTTTTTTTTTCCGAAGACATCCATTCATCAAGATTTGATCTTCATCAAAAACACTTACGAAATATTTGAAAAGGTGCAATATATCCCCGGGGCTGCGGTCCAATGCTTAAAACTCTAGGTGCAAATCCTAAGAATCTCAAGGTCAAGACTAATCTATGACGAATAGTAAAGATTTTTTCTCTAATAGATAGCGAACTTGAGAAAACGAAATAGACCACCACGAATGCCTCGTAATTTAATAACAATGTTTGTTGAATTATCCGAAGCATTGCTTCCAATAAAGTAATACTAAATAAATGAAAACAATCCAAACAATGGAACTACTGAATAAAAATACAAACAGGAAAAACAGTAGCATTCAACACAAAGTTGCTGATGAAGTATATGGTTAGACATTATCAAACATAAATATAAAATAACTGCATTATTTACATAGTTTAATACTTATGTTGATGCTTTGTATACAATTAATTTAGTATACAATAATTTGCTTTAATATTGTGTGTAATATAAATATTGATGAGTGAGTGAATAGAGATCATACTGGTCTATGGATATGCATATTATGAAAGAAAATTGGACAAATAACTAACTCATCTTGCTCATGTTACCAAAAAAAAAAAAAATCCTCTTTGTTGGTTAAAACATCAACTTAGGCAACCAAAATGCTTATCAAGTTTGGAGATAGATAATTGGATCGACTAATGGAGGAAGATGCATAATCTTATCTGAAACCGAAACCAGCTAATTCCGAAGGCTTGCAGTTCCATGACGCCTCTCTTTCTTGTATCGAGATTGATCTGGATCAAATCCACCTTCTTCAGCACCATAGATAGCCCAGGACGGTGTGCGAGCTATGTAGTCTTCTGTCCTAAATGGCTTTCCTGAAACCACCTGTTTCCAGTTTCAGAAAAACTTAGCAGAAGGCAGTGAGTTAAGAGGTACTACAAGAGTGAGCTCCTAAGGAATGTACCAGCTCATGAAACCGTTCGTAATCTATCCATGTGTGCCATTCACCATTTATCTTGAACCTGTCGACTTTTGCCAGAAGGACGCAGCAAGAATGAGCATGCTCACAGGCGACTTCATATTCGCCACTGCTTTTCCTGGCCAAAGCCTCTGAGAAGGCTTTAACATCAGAATGCCAAGGGACATTATCCATTGTCAACTTTGATGTAGCAGACCTATCGCAAGCAAGCAGCAGTTAGTATCGTGAGCAAAGAAATTGCACAATATATAAAATTTGAGTATAAACTCACGAGCCGCAGTAAGTCACTCCTTTGATTTCGATTAAGTCAGGCTTTCCGACACTCAGCAAGTTTGCATATGCATCTAAATCTTCTGCATTCCATCCTTTAACCAAAGTTAAGCGGTAAACAGTCCGTTGTTCTTTGTCTCGCAATGCTTTTAGTGAATCCTGATAACAGTTAATCAAAGCAGATCAAAAGTGAATCTGAAGTAAAAAATCTTGCATTTATCTCTCATATGAATGCAACATTTGATAAATTTAGGAAAATGGTTATTGAACAGCCTTTTTGATGGTTATGCTCTCATACAATAAACCAAAACCCAAAATATATATGCAGGCAATAGGTAACATTGTGGCGGAACCTTATAGCCCTACAGATAATCGATTACTTTTACTGCCATAATTTGCAACATCATAACTGGACATTAGATATAAATCAATTGACAAATTAAACAAACAGGACATGAAAGAGCAGACAAATTGTTCACTATCAAATATTCCATGTAATAATGTCGAGACTATAAAAAAGATCAGATACTGCTGATTTCAATTATTCATGTTTATATTAGGTTTCCACAACTCTCTTCCTCTTGCAAGGCCTCCAACAGAAGCACACAGTCATGAGATATTTGACAAACACACATGGATTTAACTTCCCCTTGCTTGTGCAGTGCCAAGTGACTATGTTGTTCTGATCCCAATGCACTCAACAAATCCTGCATCCCCTTTCAAAGGTACACCATCAAAAATCCCTTTCTTCTGCTATTGCCCACTTCACAAGGATCCAACGCACCGTGGGATGACTTGCTCAAATGTCAGTCTACAAAAATTAACGTAGATCAATAAGAGTCTCCTATGTAACACTCCACAGCACTTCAAAACCCAATGCCATCTTACCCACTTGCAAAAGCCTTCACCATCGCAACCCAATCTGGCAACCCAAATCTCCTTTCAATGAAATAGCAGGAGCCCTCCCACAATAAACAACACCACCTTTCTGCAACTTTTTGCCACCTCTACCTACAGCAAATCCGCTAAAGCCATAAAACTAGGAGATGCAAAGATGGGATTGGGTTGCAAGTGAGGAGAGAACTTCAAAATGTGAGTTTTTAGCCATCAACTTTTTTAATTATTTGGCAAAAAAAAAAAATGAGACCATAAAAAACACATTCTCTATCCCTTAATTTAAGTTTGTGAAGTTATTGTTGTTCTTAGTTAAGAATTTAATGCAAGTTTGGAGAGAACTTTTTCAATAATGAAGATTGTGAAAAGTGATTTGTATAACGGTATAGAGGATTAAATAAATGTCAAATAATTATTTGGCAACTTTCAGTAATAAAGGCTTTCAATAGCTTCAACACTGCAACCATTGTGCAAAGATTTCAATTGATCAAGTTATGTCGAGGACAATTATGACATGTAAGTATTTTCTTTTGGCACTTATGGAATATACAAAAAATTAAATGCCAAATTTCAGTTTGTTTACTTTTATTGTCAAAGCTAAAACAATTATGGAATGGTTTTTAAAGCTTTAAAGTCCAAATTACAACTACTGTGAAAAGTATGTTCTTCTTGTGCATTCTAATTATAAAGCATTTTAATAATTATTCTGGAAAACAATATTCTTGATAATATAATTACCCATGCACATGAGTTTATAATTTATTTTATAATATAACATTGCATCTGCAAAGAAAACATTTTGTTCCATCACTATGTTTTGATTTGCTAAAATTATTTGGATGACACAAAAAAAAACAGTAAGGCATATCTAGTATTATTTCCTAATAATCCCAAAATCTAATAGGGTCAACCTACAATCTGGATGAGCAATCTAGCCTATTCATTCTAGGTATTCTAAGGTGGCGTTTGGTACATGGGTATGGGAATGGGAAATTGATATCATTCCCTTTTCTTGTGTTTGGTTGATGAGAATGAAATCTAAGGTGGCGTTTGGTTTGAGAGACAGGAATGGGAATGAGTTTAATAGTAGACTAGAATGGGAATGAATTTAGTCATTCCAATACTGTTGTTTGGTTTATAAGCTCATTAGGTATGATTACCTTTTTCAAAATTAATTTTTTTATTTTCCTCTCATCTTTTTTCTCTATAATTATCTATTTGGATTTTTTTGTTTTTCCTAATTTTATATTTTTTATATTTTTTTCCTTTTTTCCAATTTTTTTAATTTTTTCAATTTTTCCTTTTTTGATTTTAAAGTTTTTAAATTTTGTTTTATATATATATATATATATATTTTTTACAATTTTAATTATTTTTTATCTTTTAGATTTCTTTTTGATTTATTTTTATTTTTAGTTTTTTAGTTTTAATTTTTAATTTTTAATTTTTAATTTTTAATTTTTTAGTTTTTTCAAATTTAAAATTTCTATTTTTAAATTTTTAGATTTTTTTGTAAATTTTTTAAATTTTTAAAGAGGAATGAGATTGGGAATGGAAATGAAACCCACCTATTTGTATGGGTTTGGTGATTCTCATAAATTTGGAAATCATTCCCAAATTGCCATTCTCAAACCCACAATCCAAACACTATGATTTATTATCATTTCATTCCCTCATTCCTAAACCCACCAACCAAACACCACCTAAGTTTTTGGCTATATCTAAATTATTTTGGACGAAAATATCCCTAACATATTTGTTCAAATTTTCTCTCATCACACTTTCACTCTCCTTGTTTTCTTTCTTCACACTTTCTCTCTCATCACATTTTCTATCTCATCATTCTCTCTCATTACACTTTTACTCTCCTCATTCTCGCTTATCACATTTTCTCTCCTCATTCTTATTTTCTCTCTTCTCATTCTTTTTCATCACACTTTCTCTC
>JBBPFQ010700719.1:0-14781 GCA_037974815.1 Kaempferia elegans | reverse complement strand
CTTTGACCGAATTAACCGATATTATATTTATTTGGTCGGTTTGATATTTAAAATTAATTCAGTCGATTTGATTTTAAAAAAAAAATCAGTTCAGTTCAATTTGATTTATTCAATTCGATTTAATTCAATTTATAATCACTCCTTATAAGAAGCACTCGAGCGGATTTCCATTCAAAAGTTCCTTTTTGACTTTCCGATCCCGCTAAGATTTGACAAAATTTACTACTTAATCTAGAAAAAATTTATGAGAGTCATCTAAAAAATTATATTGAGAATTATAAAAATAATATTAGTGTAGCACATATTAAAATAATTAAAAACATATACAACAATTTAGTGACGGGAATAAAGATTTCAAACGGACTAATTAAAATATATTGTATAAAGATAAAATTATATCAAAACTAAAAATGTCTATCTGTTATATTAATTATAGATAACTTAGTAGATATTATTTGCAATTAATATTATTTTAATAGAAGAAACACAAAAAAATGTTAGACTTAAATCTCGATAGAAAATGTTGAAGTAAAAGATTTTAAATTTAATAAAATAAAATATTTAATATAGTAATATTAGACATAATAAGTATTGTTAAAATAAGAAATGATAAATTATCTGAAATAAAATTTTAAGTGCTAAGATTATTTTTCTAAAAGAATAAATGATTAAAAGATATCTTATATAACAAAAACAAGATAATTGAAATGGAGGAGAGCATATTTTTACTTTTAAAATTTAAAAGAAAATTATATAAAATGACAACATGATAATCATATGAAGTTAAATGTTAAAATGACTCCAGCACATAAATAGAGGAGGAGAATATTAAAATAATGTACGAACATATAAGGGCGAATAAAATTAAAAATAAAAATATTAAAAAGAAAATCATACTAACATGAGAAAAAAAACTCAACATGTTTAAAATGATATGAATAAGTACTTAAACGACTAATAAATGTTCGAGTTAGACGATAAACTAAAATAAATATGTAAATAAAATAAATAAAACCAAAATTACCTTAATTAATAACAATAAAATAAAATAAAACTTATTTAAATATAAATGATTAAATAATAAGAGATATAGTCCAATAATATAAAAAAATTCATATAACCAACCCATATAATACACCTAATAGAATAACACTGGGTTTGTTATTGTACCTTTTAACACATTCAAATTAAATATACTAAAAGTGAATGGTATCAAAGATTAATGATAAAAAAAAATTATATTTCTTTTTTCAAACCTCAAATTTAACCACAATCCAAATTTCCCAACATGAGGCATCCATAACACATGGAAGTGCATTGAAACCCTACACTTGCTACAAATAAAATAAAATAAAATAAAAAATATAAGCATTTTATCATTACACATTTGTTCTGGTAGACTGGCAATATGTGAATCAGGTGGAGAGAAAATAGAGTATGAATAAGGAGGGGGAAAGTTAGGGGTTGCATATTTACAAATTTGTGATGCCAACAGCCATAGAATAATCTATATACAGTGTTGACATGCGTACCAGAAATCCTGCAAAGCGAATTCGTCTTGGTTGCTGGTAGATTCTTGACCCGTTTCAGATTCATCACCTGAAGGATGGAAAGCTCGAGGAAATGATGAAAAGCGATAAACAAGCAAATTATATTTTTCATCTCTAATCTTTTGTGCAAATTTATCAGAAATTCTTCTAATAACTGAGGAACTTGCAATTGAATGAAGGAATATTTGATCCTTACCACCTGTGGCATTGCATTAGGATCTGCATACGAAACTGGAAACGAAGTTGCGAAATCGATGCGCTTTAGCATCGTATTCTTGTGTCAAGTCTGTTTGGCTACTCGACATAGTTCCGTCGCTTGAATATCTTTTTCTCTTTCTCGACCGTAGCAATAAATCCTCGGTATCTAGCACGTAAGACACCTGGGAAGAAAAGGTGAAAGAAATAAGATAGTGTGATCGAATAGGCAATTAAACTAAAAGTTTCAACTAAAAGTTCATTCATGTACCTTAGATGAATTGCAAGATATCTTGCACTCCAAGCCGTTGATAACTTGAATCCCTTCCGTGGCTTTGCAAGAAGCAGAATATTCATCTGCACCCATGTTTTTGCGCTTATTCCTGCCGAAGTTCATCTGGTAAAAAACGTTGGGTAATGTAACAACTTGAGATTAGCGTTGATTATACTCACCTTCCCATGAAGACACCTTGCAACCGCTTCCTGACTAGCACACTTGAGAGAAAATCATTGTACAAGTAAGATGAGAAATTGGGATCCATTGCAACTGCCGTAACATCATGTTTTTCATGTCCATAGTCCATGAGTTGGATTGACAGTCGGGTCACATCTGAAGGTTGTGAATACTGAAAGAAGAAAACATTTTCTTAACTATGGATAGGGCACAAAAAAGGTAATAAGAAAGAAGAGTACTGTTTGTATGTATTTTCCCTCTTTTGATGAAAAAGTGAATGTTGCTTCGTAAAAGGGCTAAGAGATGGAGAAACTCACACTTTCAAATCTGTATATACTCTCATCGTGCAGAAGAACCCGGACATTTTCATGATAAACAACATCAAAATGTCTCCCAGCTCGCCTTGATTTTTCATATAAATAGAGATGGAGAAGCTTACTATTCATCTCATCTGAAACGATTGCCTGAAGCTGGAAACAAACAAAGATGTATATATAACAAAATGATACAGTAGTTTGAGAGCCATCTATTAATATATAAAAAATATACCTGTTTAACGACTTTGAAGATTAGCTTGTCCAATGTAAAAAGTACATATGACTGGGTCCCAATAATGGAACGGCAATCATCTTCAAATTTGGTATTGTCAGCAGAACCATCAAGTAGATTGAATAGAGCGCTCAAAAATCTGCAAAGTGAAATATATTATGCCTTCGCGCATAACCATCTGGAAACCCAAAATAACTGAGGAACATGTTTAAGTGACATTACTTAGCATATAAATCAGGATGGTTTGAATCTTTAGAATTTCTCCATTTATTTTCAGCAGCAGATGAGTTTGTCTTAGCAGAGAGTATCCTTTCGTACAACATCTGCAATGGAGATAGCACATTAGTCTACTATCTCATATATTGGCAAAAGGAATTAACAAGGACTATCTGACCTGATGAAGCCGAAACAACACATAGAATGAATCATTTCCATAAAATATCTTCGAAGATTTTTCATGCTTATCATGTAATGCAGCATGCACATGCCTAGCCAGAGGTTTCACAGTGTTAAGAAATCGTTCTGAATATGGTAATGATGTAATTTCCCCTTCAACATCATGTGCTTCAGTCATTCCTTCAGCCTCCCCTTCACTTTCAGCCTTAGGCTCCTCATCATCATGCTCTGCATCATCCTCTTCCTCATGATCTTCATGGGAGCATTCCTCCCCATTACCAGATTCACTGCCAGATGCATCCTCACCGGCCTCTGATGCATTTTCACTGGCATCGGTGGATCGCTGAGGACTTTCTTCATCCTCATCATCAGCATTATTTTCACCAGCAGCATCACCACATCCAGGCCTGACTTGGTACTCTCTGCTAATGGAAACATCTTTCTGATCAGCAGCTGCAATTATGGTAGTGTCTCCAAAAGCCACAAAATTATCCTCTTCAAAATCTCCAGTAGGTGACAATTCACCTTCTTCTCTTTCAATCTTAAAATTCCTAAGGGATGTAGGACTTTCAGTAGGCTTGAAACCTTTACTACCTTCAGCAGTGCCACCAGCATTTACAGATATAATTGGCCTCCCAGAGTGTCCGCCCTAGTACATTAAGAAACATCATGGAATTCCATATGAAATTGTTATCTCTAAGTAAAACATCAAAGTTCAGTTAACAGGGCAAACATCACTAGCATTCATGCATACACATTGCCAAGAAAACAATGGGTTCTGAGTGAGTGGTTTAGGTGGTCAAACAAAAGACATGCATGTATGTGATCAATAGAAATATCATGTCTAACTCGTAGTATCATTGTCCAAGCGTTGATATTTGACATGAGTATAGCGGGATGATTAATATTATACTGCAAAGATTGGCATATATTTTTTATATCTGAAATTATAGATGCCATTAAATTATGAAGAATTATTGATGCATTGATTTAAACATCATATTTTCATTACAGTTTGCTGCACAGATTTTATGTATTTTTATCAACATAATGATTTATAATATTTCTTAATATGGGCAGCATGGACTACTGCATATGCATAATGATGTGGAGTACGTGCAAAGGATTTAATTTCTTTTTACTGCCACGATCAATTTAGAAGAACTCTGCCTATGATGAATAAACTCCACTCTGCCTATGATGAATAAACTCCATCATGGTCAGTCCCAAGCCAGATAAAAGAGGACCATGGAGTTAGGTTGCCAAATAGCATAAAACATAGACAAATGTTATGTATGGATAAATTTAGAGAGGTAAACCAGTCAAATTTGTAAGTCAGACAAGCCAGATCCGGCAGGTTCTTTTGGAAGAACCCAATTAGTTTGAGAAGTATGCATTCCAGTTGTATTCTTATATAGTTTTAAAAATACAAAATTCCAATGCAAGAAACATCTCAGCAACCAAAAAATATTGTTTGTCACCCAATTTAACCGTTATCATCATCAATAATACCTGAAATTAAGGAAGCATAATAACAGAGAAAAAAAACGTTTCCAAAACATGGGTAATGCATCTGTCCAACTCTCTTTCAACTATAATGAGCAACATTTTTAGTTCCCAATTGAAGTAGGATAACAATTAATGTTTAATTTCAAAATATTGATCTGTTAACCCAGCTGAAAAGACTTTATATCATATCCAAAAAATAACCATAAGGCATAGACCTTGGCAAAACATGGAAAATACTGCCATATTCATATGGCTAAGACCTTGGCATATCATGATTCATGCAAACATCAATCATAAGCCATGAATTCTGACTCAAACAAGGACAAAAGGTCAAAGTATACCTCTGAAGAAGGTAACGTTTCACTGGTTGCACGGGGTTCACCTTGCAGCTCTGTTCCAACATTGGCAGTTCTCAAAGATGCACCAGTAATCCCTTCCGCATAAAAACCAGAAAATAAGAATAAGGTGAAAAAAATCGAAAATTAAAATCTTTTGATAAACTAAAAGCAACACCAATACCTGTTATATTCTCTTGATTAGATCGAGTATCAACTTCTTCAGCTCTATTTACAACATTGTTACTATCTGGCAACTCTTCTGAATGCACATTTTGCAAAGTTCCTCGAGAAACTTCATCAATCATAGGAACACTACTCTGCACAATTCCTTGATGTGGATTATTGATAAGATTTTCACCACGCCAAACAGCACGATCTACATCATGAGAGCAATTTTCAGTAGCAATCATGTCTTCATTTAGTAAGCCAGTCCTGCCACAACCTGCTTGTTCATGTAGAATATTATTGTCAGTTTTAATTTGCTTAATAGATCCAGCATTCCCATTGCTTTCGGCCAAATCTGCAATACTGATTTTGACGACACGACTCTTCAAGTGTATATCTTCTCCATCTCCTACACCTTGATTTCGATTTGGAACACCCAGCAGGGACTCCAAAAAAGAATTCCATAACTTCATGACTTTGTCCAACTGGTCTGAAGATGTGCACACTTCTCCACTTGAATATTTTATGATTCGATATAAATCCTCATGAACATCTACATCTGCATACTTAAATTCCATATTGGGAATAATTGGGTGCCTATTTTTGGCAGCAACAGCAAGAAGAATGTCATCGTCCTTCTTCATCTTGTCATTAATTTCTTTAATCTCAGCCAACAAAGCTATTCAAACAATAAACAAACAGATAAACGAGAGTGGAGAAAAAAAACAAGGAAAATGACATAGAAGGCTAGAATATGTGCATTATCACTTTAATAAGCAATGAGAACTTCTGTTGGTAATGTTATGTCTGTTAAAATACTCAAAAAGAACTGTAAATAAAATAAATGATCACATACTTTTTGTGCTCAAATTCTTTGAATCCTGTTGCTTGAAATAGAAACTGCGATGATCAAGTGACTTATGATAATTCTTGGCATATATTTCTGCCCATACTTTATTGAAATCTAACCGACACCTAGACCATTCCTCTTGCTTTTGCTTCAGACGAGTTAATATGACTGGCAATGCAAGACTAGCATTTTTCTGAATTACATCCATGACATCAAGACCATGGTCTCCATATAGCCGTTCGATACATCTCAAATTCAAAGCTATTTAAGAGGGAGAACAAAGCAGAGAAATTCAAGTCAATGAAAAGATAAGCATGTAGTCAAAGTAATGCAGTAAAATGCTTAAATGAAACATAAGCCACTTTTTGATAGGTGAAATTGTGATGTATACTAACAAGTAAGATGGTCTTCAATGCGTATAGTATTGGCAGGATCTTGCAGTATTTCCAGCAGTTCCTCAACACGCTTAGTGGTGGCATTCACTGATTCCAATAGCATATCCATCTCAAATCTGCCCGTGCATCAATAATAAAATAAAGTTAATAAAGATCGAATATGAAATTAAAAGATGGTGTAAAGGACAAAACACACTTATAATAGCGAGCCATTGGTAATAACCCCAAAGTAGTGGCTGCAATAAAAGGGAAATTAAATTGGCAAGTATTTATGTCATTACCTATCATCTTCGCATCTAAATAAGCTCTCTTCATATTGATTTTTTCGCATGTGCTTGAAAGAATAATCCTCACTTCCAGAAGTCACTGACACCCAATGATCATTTAATACTGACTCTCCAAGTTCAGTTCTGTGGCTAGTGGAGGGTATAGGATACTGACAACAATAATCAAAGTATTCAACATTAAAATCAACTCAAATATGAACTACAATAAATAAAAGTATAAACATGCAAAATATTAGGGATAAAAATTACATTTTTTGGAAGAAGGCGGTAACTTGGAGTACAACATTGACAATCTGAGAGATCAAGCTCTGAAATTGGTTTCCATAAATTATATTTTTCTTTGTTTGAGCACAAAGTAGCCTTGTGTGAGATGCCTTTATCGACTCTTTCCCTTTCCGTGTTTCTCTCATTTTCATGATCTTTCTCCCGTTCAACCAGTTCTCGATCCCTTTCTCTGTCTCTATTCTCTATCTTAACTGGCCTAGCCATATGTCCTTCATTGAACAAGCATACAGTTAGAATAATAATAAAACTGAAACAAAATAGATGTATACCAAAGTCCTGAATTTTATGGTAAAAAAAGTCCAAGAAAACAAATAATTTATTAATTTCAACATACACTAGAAAGAAAAAGACCTTTGAACGTACTTTTGTTGAACACGCCTTCTAGAAATCCATCTGCAGAAAAATTTTGGGGTAGAAAACTCTGAAAGCCTAAATTACCAAAGTATATTAATAAAAACACATATCAAGTAGTTGGATGGCTGATATTAGAAAGATGTATAGGCACACCTATATTCTCGCAGTGGCCCAGAAATTCATTGAAACCTTCCATAAGCTCTGGATACTTTCCTAGGATGTCGCTAACCTGTAACAACAAGCATGGAGTTTTAAAATATATAACTTACTGTAAGACAATAAAAAAATACAAATATTTGCAAACATGTTATGCATAATAGGATAGCCATAGAATTATTGTCTTTCCTAAAATAGATTACTGTCTTAGGAATTTGCATTCTTTAGCAAAGAAAATTGAGACGTATATATGCATATGCACAGCATGGGTAGACGGTCCATTTTGTAACCGAAAAAAGCTGTTAGAGAGCCACCTGTACTTCGAATCATAAAAGAATTTATCTAGTCCATTCTAGATTCTCTTTTATTGGATAGCTACCATGAGCTTCAAGAAACACAAGGTAAATTTAGAAGGTAAGCATAACATAAAGGTTGTTGCACTTGGGCGATATTAATTATTTACTAAGAGATCCTTCTAAAAACATATATTTTTGTGAACTAAATCTGCTAATAGGAAGTGGTGACACTATAACACAATAATGACGATAACTCAGGATATGGTACAAAAACTGGCTTAAAAAGGAGAGTTATTAAAAAAATATCAAGATAGGAAGACATCAACTAGATTAAGATAATTTTTGATTTGTGAACTTTAAATTCCCATGAGGCGGGAGTTGGTATAATCAGTGTTGTAAATGACAGTAAGCGTGCCTAGGCAGTTCAATTTTTTGTACTATTTTTTATACATAATATTCTAAACAATTATTACTCTTTATAATATTTACTTTTAATAAAATATGTTAATTAAAAATTAAATATTTAATTTAAATATTTAAAACAAATATATATATATATAATGAGATAATTTTATTAGACTTTAATTAATTAAGTGTATTTAAATTATTCCAATCAAGGAGTTGATTAAAATTATTAACCTAAATTATTTAATTAAACACAACTTATACTCGTAACATGTTTCAGTTAGGCAACGAGTCCGACACGTTGCCGGGACGCGATGCGCAGCCTCGGGCAACGCTTACTGGCCAATCATCCACAAGCGACACCTTGGGGCCCTTCGCCGGGCTCAAGCAACTCTTCTAACCCGTAGCCAATCTTGGCTGACAAGTCCGAACTCGTCGTAGGGCCCAGACAACTCATCTGAACGCGTCGCAGTGGCGAAACGACCGCAGCATAGGCGGCAGTGGCAATTCCAAGCGCAACGGTGGCGGAGGCAAAGGCAGTACAATTGATAAGCGCCTCCCGCCTAGGTGGCGACCTCGACCGCCATTTAGAACACGGGGTATAATTATTTATTTTAGAAACCCATGTTTTTATGTGCAGCTACAAAACCTACCAATTTAATAGAGATACCTTAAGTATCACATGTATTGGGATTCTAAAACTACTTTGATATTTACCATTTTTTGCCTTAATAATTTTCTAATAGTTCACAATTTTCCCTCTTTGACACAATTCACTCATCTTATTTTACTATGTTTCATTTTATCTATTTTGGTTACTTAGTGAATGGAAGTTGAGATTCTCATCTCGATAATCTAATTAAATCTTTACAAACCAAAATTGGGTCTTATCAAATAAAAACCATAATTGCCTCATATACAAAAGTGGGAATAGTGTTTTGCAAATTTTCCCAATTTTCCCAATGTTGCATCGAAAGATTGATGAATAAAGGGCAACCCGATGCACGAAACTCGTGGGGTTCGAGGAAGGGTCGGACCACATTGGGTCTATTGTAAGCATCATTATCTTGCATTTTGCAAGACGTTTCTACGACTCAAACCTATGACCTCAAGGTCACACGGCAATAACTTTACCGTAGTGTCAAGGCTCCCTTTCTAGAGCCTCTATGAAAAACAAATCCTTGGTTAAATATTAATGCGGGTATACAACATCCATTGTCGTCAATGAGGAGAAGTAGCGTTTGACAGTAGATAAGAGAACACGATAATTTAGATTTGGAAAGAGAATAAAGGGATTAAAGTTTAATGAAGTTATCGATGTAAAAAACATTAAAACCCGGAATTTTTGCCCAACTCCTATAAATTTAGTGTAATTCCCCACAATAAATCCATTCCTAATACTTTGGTCCATGGAGGAACAACTCCATATGAACCTACAATCTGCCATGGTTATCTCATCATGTAAAATCAAAAATGGCAAAAGTAAAGAAAAACAAATAGTAAAAATACAACCACAGCCCAACTTTGGACGACACAGAGACCACAATAATTCAAGTGACTGCTTGATGATTGAATTGGTCCCTGATGTGGCATAGAACCAGAATTAGTCCAGGAAGAGAAGGTTGCACTCGAACTACGATGGGGAGAAAGAAACATTGTGATAGGAAGAAGTGGTGGAGAGAAGGGAAGGTGGAACCAAGATGGGGAATAGAATAGGTCCCATAAGAGAAGCATTCTCGAGGTAAATAAAGGTCTCTAGGATGGGATGGCATAGGCAGAAATGGTTGCTTGGTCCCTGGGAACTAGTAGGAGAGTATACTACTAGATCAAAAATAACCAGTGTTAGAAACATATTGATCACTATAAGCAGCAAAACTTGTGATGTACATATACAAGAACTCCATATACTTCATCATTTTCCCTGTACATGAATGTTTTATATAACCTTTAGTATGTGGATTATATTGGTAACATGTCGTATTCTCGGCAACATTGAGGTATTGTTAACTTTGACCGATATGATTTCGTTCTACAGTGGAATACAGCTCCAAGGTGAGGAGCTTCCCAGTGACCATTCCGGAACTACTTTACACAATCACAATTAATTATGGAGTTCTTATAGAACCCAACCAATTCTTCTAAAAGGTGCCTCGTTAACAAGAGTCACCTTAGACCCATGGGCCAGTCATATCTTTTTTCTTCTTTGATGTGTGTTTTGGATCATTCCTGCCCCCTGCATCCTATATCACTGCCAAAAGGCACGCCTTGTTCAAGATCTCTGCCCGAGCAACATCCTCCATAGATGGTGTTATTAATTTCTGTGGAGGGTAAAAGTTGTAATTTATAGTCTTAATGCACTCAGATGCCAAATATACATCTCTGATTATTTTATTCACTGCATGTCAAAAAGCCGTTTTTTTGTAGTAGGTCAAGGGTCAAGGATGATAAAAAGCAGTTTAAATATTAGACCGTAAGAAAGAGAGAATAATAACAGGTTACAGCATTTGACACATTAATGCAAAATAAAGTTGATGAATTTCAAAGGCATTGCAATACTGGCATAGAAACCATGCATATTCATATTCTTGCTTCCAGAATCAATTGCTTACCAGATTCTTTAGTTCTGTTCTAGTAACTATTTCTTGGCTGTATATGTGAAGACATTTCAAAAATTCCTGGTAGGTGTCAGGATGCAACTTTTCCTTCACTTTTTCGCAGAAATTAAATTCTCGAGTATATACACCTGCCACATATAGGTTGAATATTAAATAAGATGCAACATTTGAGCCAGTGAGTATATATAGACATATAATTAGACAACTGACAGATATCCAGCTAATCGAAAAAATAAGCAAGTAATTCCGATAAGCACAGTAAAATTCTCATTATACTGTTGAACCTAACGTAGGGAATTGGCCAGGCAGGATTTTTAACCCAAAAGCAACCCAACCTGGTCGTATATTCTCAACTTCTAAATCCAAGTCTAATCGAACCAGGTTTAACCAAAATTAAGCAAATGGAGTGTACTGCAGCAAACTATCAAATATCAACTCCATCCAGATAGACATGTTACCTACACTACACTGCATTATTCCAATATTCTGCATAATTTGTCCGGTAAACATTTCACATTCCATTAAACTAGCTAAAGTGAAATACCTTCAAGCAACCCAATTTTTATTATTATCTTCATTAGTGTTCAATAATAAATGAATGAACCATTATTTTAGTTTCTAGTATAGAACTAGACATCTTTTTAGCATTCCTTTGACCAAAATATGGAAAAATTGAAAATTCAGATTTGGCAGTCACTGTGCAGTCCAGGTTTGGCAGCAGGAAGCTTTAACTGAAGCCTGTCTCCGATCTAAAAAACCATAGTGCTACGCAACAACAAGCCTTAGACTCTGGAAAAGTCAATTTCCCTGGGGAAGGCATACTTTTTTACTGATTAAAGCAAAAAGTAACAAGATAAAACAAGGCCTTAATCAGAACAAATTAGCTTTATCACACAAGGTGCAAAAGTAGAACAAACATGGTGAGCACGACATCATTAGAACATAATAACAATTTAAAACACAATTTACAATCCATAATAATCTACAAGTTCACTCAATGACAAATGTCTGATGGGGCATAGTTAATAATATTGCATGAGCACGGATGTTGAAGATGGAAAATTTATATCAATGCATTAACTATGCAAGCTATGAAAATTATTGTCAATGCATCAAACATGCAAGCATCAGAAAATTAACCAAATTAAACATCTGAATGGACTGGCCAATGATATGAGACTTACTCTTCAAAGCATTTTTATCATCAAATGTTGAAGATGAAATGCTATATATGCCAGGGCCATCAGCTCCTTGTTGCATTGGCTCAGCAGTAGAATCATCAGCTCTTCGAGGAGAAAGTTTACGCCTATGCTGTGCATTATCTAAATCACCACTATCTAGCTCCAAGTCCTCATCTCGTTCATGATCTTTCCTGTCACTATCATCCTTCCTATCCTTGTCCCTATTTGGATGTCTTCTCTTTCTATCATGTTCTGTATCAGGGCGATCAACACTAAAGTTGCGGTCAGCATGTGCCAAATGAGCTCTGTCCCTCTGGAAACCAAGATGGACTTAATTTAGTATAATAACTCATAATAATAAATTAATATCTAATTCTCTTTAGAAATATTTGCACCAACACCAAAAGTGCAAGTCTTAATTACTATTCACTTTTTTTAGAGTCACAAAAAGCAAGACTTTTAAGAAGAAAAAAAACCAAAAATGAATAAATCAGCTTAATAGGAAAATACAGTGTACCTTATCCACATGAAAATGCCTTACTGCAGGCATCATAGAGCTCCTGTCATCTCTGCGTGGAAAAGCTCGACCAGCATGTCCATGGTGCAGTGGAGCGTATGTTGCTGAGGTATCAGGCAAAAAGTGTGTGAATTCCTCAAGCAAATCGTGATGATTTTGAAAGAGAGCTGCTACCTGGTAATATCAGTCAATATGTTCAAATCACACTTAGTTGTAGTCACAAAGTACAGTGTAATTACGAGAATAATACCTCTTCATAGACCTCATGGATTGACTTATTCTCCCTACGGTACATATTCAGGATATCTAAGAAGGACTTGTAAACATGTTCATCATTCTCAAAACGATTCTGCAATAGGAAATGCATTAAGGAAGTTGGTTTAATAGTTATACTTCTAGAATAACCATTCATTGCATCTATACCTTGATTTTATTAACAAAATCAATTGCCTCCTCAAACTCAATTGGTTTCTTTTCTTCTGGTAGCTTAATCTCATATCCCTTTGGTAAGAAGGTGTTAAACCCCAGGATCAAATCCCGGTGCCCCTTAAATAACTCTTTCACCCTCATAATTACTCCATTTGTATCAATCCTGCAAAGGGTCCACAGTAAAATTCACATGTAATTAAGCGTGAAATAAGGCAAGGTGAGGGAAAAGAAAATTAAACCATAAGGATAAAGTGCAGACCTCTGGCTCTTGAAGTCTTTCATGACCTCAAGAAATTCATCGTATTTTTCTCTTTTGTCCTGAAATATATCCTTCACAGCCTTCAGATAGGCAAGGGCATCATTGGTCGTAAGCTTGGGTGTAGTGCCAACAGCAGCTGATGCTGGCGCCATATGGGTTTGCCCAGACCTGTAGAAGAGCACCAAAAACCTTCTAAATCTAACAGATCTAAGCCCACCGCACATGCTTCCTAAATCAAAAGCGACAATAACCAAAAGGGCGAAGAAAATACAGGAGGCAATCAGTAAAATGGAAGATAAACACTTTTGTTCTTCGCCTTTCAAGATCACCCACAATTTATGCATATGGATTGTCAAACCTGAACAAAAATCCTGAAAGGAAGGTCGTCACGGAGACACTTATCATAACAAGATGAACAAGGTTGAAATAAACCTACTTAACATAGAAAAGGACTCATTTTTCCTGCGTATCCAACTTTCTCATAGAATAAAGTTCAAAAAATTTCAAAATTTCCTTAATATGAAAAATATAGGACAAAAATTTAAACTATCAGATACAGTATCAAGCTTATAGCCAACGAGACCAGCCAACCATACGACGAACAAACTAGACTTATCTCACAACAAAAAAATCGCAGAAACATAATCAATCCACGAGCTAGCGACGTGGAGAACTAGAAGAAACTCACGGATCCGCTCGAGAAACGGTTGGTCGCTTCAGCTGGGAACCCATACAAGCCTCCTCCCGCAGCCCTTTCATTCAGCCATGAAACGACCGACAAAACCAAAAAGGAGCACGCTCACAAAAATCCCCCTTCTTCTTTACCCTATTCCGTCAATAAGTCGCCTATCGGACCCGAAACCAAGGCGATCCTCGATATTCCTCCTCTCGCGGCTCCAATTCCGATAGAACCGATACGAGAGAAGGAATTCAAGGGGATCAAGATGAAGAAAGCTCCCACGACAACAGCAGCACGCACCGTAAGACCGACAAGAAGAGACAGAGAGGGAGAAGGCCTCTCCGTCGTCGCTATCTGCCGAGATGGAGAGGAAGGAGAAGAAGCAAGCGGGGAAGCGGAAGAAAGGGCTCGAAACCAAAACAACACGAGGATATACGAAGAGGTGAGAGCTCCCTTATATATAGTGCGAATTACCGTAACCACTTCGGGTCGCACTCTGCTTCTCCTGACCGTTTGATCTACAATCGACTGTGATAACGTGATCGATCTAGGGTGGGAGGCTTGCCTTCCCGTATCACCGTACCGCACAGTGGTCAACTTACCGTGCCCATAGCATTTGGAAGAATAGAAGGAAATAATTAAATTTAAATGCTTTTTTAAATCCTTTTTCAGTATTTTCTAATCCAGCTTTTATTATATACTCGACTTGGACTTAAATTTTTTTCCCCTACTTTAAATATTTTATAAATTAATTTTTCAAATCAGATTAGTAAGGCATTGTTTGGGAGAGCTTTTACTTTTTGAAAATTAATTCTTATAGAGATTATTTTGAAGTTCGTGAGAAGCTAAAGTATGGAGTGTTTGAAAATAAAAGTCAAAAGCTGATTCAATATAAAGGTTGAGTGTTTGGTGAATAA
>JBBPFQ010700509.1:0-14782 GCA_037974815.1 Kaempferia elegans | reverse complement strand
TAGAGTTTATAAAAGTCTAGATTGAATACACCTAGACTTTTAAAATCTACAAAAGTCATTAAAAGTAATTAAAAATCTAAGATTGAATACACCCCATGAGAGAGGAGTCTGCATGCAGGAAAGAGAAGAGAGATTAAAAAATTTGAATCAATGTCGCATAAGGAGGTCACATCTGCAGTCATCCACGATCGCGCATATAAGGATGGGTGTGTATATATATATATATATGATGCTAAATGGTTAGAATATGACCAATCAGAGTGGTATTTTCATAAATTTTAAGATAATTATTAAGGGCGTAAAGGTAATATCAAATTTTATAATATGAAGAGGTCAAGTTATCCACGTGACTTTCTAGCCAACCAAACATGTGTTTGGGGAACCTTGATTGAGGTTGTCATTAGGGGTCCAGCAGACCTATTGGCTTTGCCCATCCTGAGGATGCCCAAGAGGTGGGTCCCTGATTACCCAAAGGAGACTAAAGGTGGTCCGATCGACGGGAGGTCAATCTGTATTGACTAGATCTAGTCTACGCTGACCTCCATGTCAATTTGGATTTTGACCGTCACATTATCTTGACTTCATACTCTATGAGTTTTTAGGGTCCACCCTCAACGTACAGTAATATATATGTTGAAGAATTTGATTCTTTGAATCAAGCTGTGCTTGGAATCCAAGAGCAGTCTAATGATTTCATATAAGTTTCAATTTGAATATGTAAGATGGAAAATTTAACAAAGGCACTCCCAATGCAAATGTTACCTTCAAAATATAAAGGCAAGATTTAAATATTTTCCAATCTTGGATGATTGGCCTAGAGTGAGACTCCATCCTTTTTCCTGATCCTAATTATCCAATCTCCCAGGATCGAATGGACTTTGGAGACCACTGCCAGTTTCCCAACTTGCAGCTCCTAGTGGGCATGAATAAATACCATCACTGCCAACCCTACAGACAGCTGCTCGATCACAGAGCTACAACCCTACAGCAATTCACCGTTTCGGCTGTACCTCTAACCCTAAAAGAATAATATAATAATAAATTTTGAAATAATATATTTCAAAATTTATAGCACATAATCACATGCTTACTAGCCCGTGGTATAGTATTTAACTGCTAGTTATGTTGTATATTTCGGCTACAACAAATGCTTAAAGATCTTTATTGAAGTTAACACATTAAATTAACAATATGTTAGTCCACGTGAAACATCTAAAGTAATATATTTAATCCTATATTATCCTACAAATGAAGGCACTTTGGTGCTATTTTTCTTTCATCTCACCTACTATTTATTTATTTAAGCTGAGTATTTTTGAAATTAATTAGTTTCCAAATCTTGATATGATGAATTGAATTAATTGAAAGTATAATTCAAGTATACCAAAAGTGTGCAGCTGCAAAGTGACCACCTGTTCTTGGCAACGGCAGACGCCCTACTTATCCCTTCCCTCCATGTTCCATGTTCGATGTTCCATTCCCTTCCTCCTCCTCCATCACCTCCCTGTCCCCACCTTCCTCTCGCCTTCCTTCCCCCGCCCTCCGCCCTATAAATAAACACCCTTTCCTCCTCCATCCTTCCCATCTCGAACGCCGATCTCTCAATCAATTAGCCGCCTTTTCTTCACTTATAATCGCTTCACCAACATGTGCAATTCCAAGGTCAAGTCCGGCCATGCAATGGAGGTGGCGGATATCGGCGGCCGTCCGGTCCTGCAGCCTGCCTCCAACCGCATCGCTCCGCTGGAGGCTGCTCGGCCGCTGAAGAAGACCATGCAGAAGTCCCTCTCTTTGCCCTCCTCGTTCGCCAAAAATGCAGCTCGAGCGGATGGGGATCACAATGCTCCTGTGACTCCTACTAAGCTCTCGCCCCCTGTCTTGCCCAAGCCGAAGCAGGCCAAAGCTGCCCCTCAGCGAGGCATTGAGTCGAACGGGTTGAGTACGAGCAGTGATAAGCTTGCGGTGCCCAAGCCGACTCCCATTAAGTTACCGCGTTCAGTGATGAGGCGGTCAATGAGCTCCGTCGGAGCCGGCCAACTGGCTGTGTCGCCGGAATCTATGTCCTTGCTTGGTTTTGACAGGGCTCCCGGAAGCATCGCCGCGGCGCAGAGGGAGCACGCCGTGCTCGCTCAAGCGCAGCGCAAGATGCGGATTGCGCACTACGGCCGCACGCCGGCGAAGCTTGACGGAAAGGTAGTTCCTGTTGAGTATTCAACGATCAATGATGTGAATAGCCAAGATGAGAAGAGATGCAGTTTCATCACATCAAATTCTGGTGAAAAAAATTGACCTTTTTTTACTCCCTTTTTTCCTTCAGCGAGATCTTTGAATCGCCACTAATTTCTTGTTCTACGATTTAGATTCTGTGTATGTTGCATACCATGATGAGGAGTGGGGAGTGCCCATCCATGATGACAAGTAAGCTTCATTCTCTCCTCTCTTTATCTCTCTGCGTAGAGACTACACTAAAGAAGCTGGAATTCCTCTTTTTTTTTTTTGGGTCCTTTTCACAGGATGCTATTTGAATTACTAGTACTGGTAGGAGTTCAAGTTGGTTTGGATTGGACGACCATATTGAAGAAAAGGGAGGAATTCAAGTGAGAAAAACAAAATTTATTGAATGCGTAGAATCCGTAAAGCCAAACTAAGATTCAAGTTTACTGATAAGCCTACTGGGTTTGCAGGGTTGCTTTTGCCGAGTTCGACGCAGAGTTGGTGGCCAAGTTCACTGAGAAGCAAATGACATCAGTTTGTGCAGCTTGTGTGTTGGATATAGGAAAGGTTAGGGGAGTAATCGACAACGCGAAGAGAATCCTTGAGGTACTTGAATAACTACAATGTTAATTTGTTCCTCGATCGTCTGCATTATTTTATGCATGCTCTCACTCTAAAAAATTCTACACCATCAAAACAACCTTGTTCTCTTAAAGGGCTGGAAATTCTTAGAACAATCCTAATCAAAAACATAAAGAAGCCTCTTAATTATTTCTGAAAATTCATTATAAGGCCATAAAGGATCACAATTACGATATAGAGTCTTGGTGAATTTGACTACAAAGAAACACCCCAAAAAATTAAATTTTACAGGAGGAGGCTGCTGCTAGTTGCCTCTTTTAGCCACCGATGGAACAGCGTGATCGAGGTCAGAGGACCTCAAGAAGTTTTTCGTATCATTTTGATCTTAAAATTTTCCAGCCAAATCTCTAATAGCACTCTGATAAGTACTCTATAGGCTACGTGTTTAAGTTTTAACGTGACCTCAACCCACATTAAAGATTATATTGTAATGCTCTTTATCCTACAAAATTTAGCAATATCTCTGAAAGACTACAAGCACTCTGATAAGTGCTCCAATTTTTAACACATGATTGTTTATGTCACTGGTATATACCCATGGCATGAGTTCACAGACGTTAAGCGAACTCACTTCACTTATATTTGTTAAAATTTAGCTTTCTTCAATTTTGAATTTTCTAATCAGACAGCACATGTGACTGGTTGGACAGGTCAGAAGAGAGTTTGCATCATTTGCCAATTACTTGTGGGGGTTCATCAACCACAAGCCACTCTCACCCAACTACAGGTCCTGCAGGAAAATTCCGGTTAAGACATCCAAATCAGAGTCCATCAGCAAAGACATGGTGCGCCGTGGGTTCCGGTTCGTTGGCCCGACCGTGATCCATTCCTTCATGCAGACTGCCGGGCTGACAAATGACCACCTCGTCTCATGCCCCCGCCACCTTCATTGCTCCAAGACAACAACCACCAATGCCAATGACGGAATGACCACCCTGCTTCTACTCTGACCATCATCACTTTGTAAATTGATTAGCTAAGTGAGATTAGGTACCCTCTGCTTATTTGTAATAGAGGAATCTAGTGAGCTGTGACCACTTGTGTAACATGGTTGTCAAGTGTGTGTGTGATTGAGGTGTTTTTTCTTTATTTTTTTTTCTCAAATTTATTGATAGGAATGCTAAGGAAAGGAGATGGCATAATTATGTGCTGAGGGGACATGGCATGTGAGCTGACAGCAATTAGCATGTATTGCCATGTGATCTGACCGCTACGACCTCAATAATTCCTTGAGTCATCATCCAACACAGCTTCCTTTCAGATCATGCCATTGTGGAAGAAGAAAAGTTGTGTGTGTGTGTGCGTGTTTTGTGTGGCTTGCATGCTTGGTCGAAAAGGCTGAGATATGCCATCCAATCTTGTGAAATAGTGGCTTAAAAGACGATAAAGGAATATAGAATGTGAAATTTCAATTTGGTTGACAATTAAATGTATACCTTTTGCTTTGTTTCTCTTACTGTCTTCCTCAAGAATCTATAGCTTTTGCACTTTCTTAGTATTCCAGCTGCTGATATTGTTAGCTTATGAGCATAGAATATGGGCTGATAATATTTTGTTCAAAACTTAAAAAGTGCCTGTTATTTTCGTTATCATCAAAAAGCGGATCCATATTCAAAAAATATCTCACCCTTAAAATATGCTTTTTTTTACACTGTTAAATTACTACAACTTATCAAAATTATTATAGGTAAAATACTAGTGTATTAAAATATTTTTTAAAAGTCAATTAAAATTAAAACAACTTAGTAAAATAAATGTTAAAATTACTCCAATCAATTTACTAATTAAGCTTTTTATTGGCGTAAAACCAATAAATATATATAGAGCTATTATATCTTGTACCCCTTTAAATGATTATGAGTGACTGTGTATGAAATCCTATGTGGATATCTGGCTACGTAACTTTGAGTAAAATTTTTTAATCTCTCTTATTTGCATGAAACCGTTTTTTTTTTTCCTCTTAACTTAAAATAAAATTCTTTTTTCTCTCTCTTGCATGCAACAACCACTAACACTAAGGTAGTGGCTTGTATATTTAAGCTGTGGTACTATTTGTTTTTAAATCAACATACAATGATTGCTGCATGTAATTAAACGAGAGGAGAGATAATTTTATTTTATTATGTGCAGATGAGAAAGAAAGATGTGAGATTTACCACAACGCCATGCAGATATGAAAATATATATATATATAGCTTTGCCACAATGATATGTCAAATCACCTACATAGAATGTCATCCACCATCTCTCACCTAAAAATATGCAAGGTAACATTCTTAATATATATACACCAAGAATAAACTTTGGAAGATTAGTCTTAGACTCGTAGTGAAATGGATTTCAATCATGTCTTTGTTCAAGTACAATCATCATCAAAATTATATTTGGTGGACATTATCATTGTTTTAGTTAGCTCATCGTCCAGCATTGCTTGCGCATACATATTAACCTCATCAACTTAATTATCAATACATTAAATATTATAAGAAGAGGAAACAATGCTTTTAAGTATACAGGTCAATACCACCTATCTGAAATCTCCCATTTGCCTTGCCATCTTTAACAGCTAGGAATTTAAATCTAGCAAATCAAGATTCACAATTGTGAAATTAACACGCAATTAAGTAGAGATAACATTCAAGTAGCTACAATAAAAATTTACCTAAATAAGTTAGACTTGAATTTCATTTTTACTATAAACGCTTTCCGTTGGAAACGTTTATCAAATATTTGAGATTTCTGTTCATCCAAGGGAATCCATGTAGAACCTCCAACTTGCTTTGCCTCTAAAATCCTTCAAAACAAAGTTTCAATATAATTAACATCAAAGAAAATATCGTCCAACTTTCCTAGGTATCAAGCACAAACAGGAATTATCATTGAACTAGTTAGATGGAAAAGAATCGGTTTGACTAAAAACAATATGTAATCAACTATAATAGGCTGCTATAAATGTGATTTTTAGTAGAACTGTGCAATTGGTTAATAACCGAACCAATTAAACCAAAATAAAACAAACCAAGCCTTTTTTTTACAAACCACCCTACTAAAACCGAACAAATTGAACCGATAAAAATCAATCAACTGGTCAAAACCCGAAATAATCGAATTTTCAAACAATTGAATCCACTAATCGACTCATAATCAAGTAGTCGATTGATCAACTACTATTCGGGCATGAGCAATGAGCATGAGTCATGAATTAGGAATTTTAAACTCCGACTCAAACATAACAGGCGATTTAGCTATGTATTTATTATTGATTGTTATATTAATCGACTGCTAATAATATAGCAATTGACTGATATGTTTGATTTAATCGGTTTAACCGAATTTAAATTTTTAAAGTTGAGACTGAACCAATTCAACCGAATTAATCAATATTTAAAAAAAAAAGTAAACTTCCAAATTAACCAAACTTTCAAATTCGGTCGGTTAAACCAACCTTCTGCTCATCCTTATTTTAGAGAACTAAAATAAGTATTAGACGACCGGAAAAATTAAGTGACAGTGATAATATAATTTGGCATCACTCAGCATGATCATGAATGTGTTGATAATGGAATATCTTACCAATCCATTGGATCTCTTTCTGAAACATCATTAGCTGATACAAAATCATATGACTGAAGCTCGCACATTTGCTCATCAGGAACTTCATAAATGAGCCAACATCCTGAGAAATTTAATTGACGGAGCCAAACGGCATCACCATTCAGATAACTTAATTAGTTTTATAAAAGCAAATTCCAAAATGAGATCAGTTAATTTTTCAGAATAAATTATTTAAATCAAGAATGCGATGAATAATTTAGTACAATGTATGGACAAAGAGACAGGAGTGGAGGATTTGCAATGTACCATTCATCAAAATGAGTTTCGCTATAAATCCAAATTGCAAATGGAACAGTGCCATTCTCTAGTAACTGCAGTTTTTTTACATGACCAACTTGCACTGAAATCTTTAATGTTTGGTACTGGTTGGAAACAATAGAATTGACCTATTTTTCTAGGTATATTGGTGGCAACACCTCACGCACTAGCCATCAGTCCATCCTGTGGGACCCATTTTTCTAGATATATTGCTATAGAGAAACATGCCTACCATATATGTCATCTTAGTGTAATAATCTACACGGTCAAAGGACATAACTAGAAAATTTTAAGATTTTTTTTATCAAAACATAACAGAATTGTCAAGGTCCAGTTTAATCTCCTTAGTATAGAAATAGTATTCCAAAAGAGATTAAACATAACAGAATTGTCACAGAACTTTAAAAAATGCATATACTTTAGATAATTAGCAAAGTCAATCAACAGTTGGATATTAACAATAACTATACAGCATATTGGAAACTTCAGATATATATTTGTGCATTGGATGAATGCACATCTATAATAATTTCAGTCATTCTAACAATCCGTTATAGTAGTAAAATCTGGCTAGGCACAAAAATGCACAAAGAAACACCACGTAGAGGTAAATAGGATCTTGAAATAAAACATGACAATTTGAAATGAGTTCTGCAGTTACTTGCCAGACTTAATTGACCTACCTTTTGCTCCATTTGGTTCTTCCCATTTAGTTGAAAAAGTACCATCAAACGCTGAGGCAGCCTAAAAGCTACCATAATTAGAATACTCAAAGAACCAGCAACTGAAATTATTAACAATAACTGAAAGTTAAGATGGTCAATTGAAGCTACTTACAATCCCTGAAGGAAGTTCTTCACCACTTGCAAGAACTGAACCAGAACATAATCTATTAGGTTTAGGAAATTGCAAAACTTCGGGAAGGGCATTTTTTCCTTTGATATTATCAATTATCTCATTAATCACGTCCAATGTCACTGGCAAAGCAATAGAAGTTTGAACAGGATCAGCAGATAAAGACACATAAAATTTTCCATCATCAACCCCTATCTCTAGCTTCAAGGAAGTGGCCGAAAGCAAACTTTCAATGCAGAGAATCATTTCATTAGAGATCTGAGATCCCTTGAGCTCCATGAAAGATGTTCGATTCCTGAAGGATTTACTCTTAAGATCTTTCATCATTCTTTCAATTGTCTCCCAAACTCCAACAAAGTTGGCCAATGAAAATTTTTCAGTAAGCATTTGTGAGCACAACTTAGTCATAGCAGTGTAAATTTCTGTGACATGAGCATCTACACATAATCGTTTTGGGCAAGACGAACTGTTTAATAAGTTGCTGTCACTAGAACCACACTCAAGTCTTTCTCTTCGCCATTCTATAGCACCACTTTGCCTTCCAGGTAATGAAATGGAGGCATCCAATTGACGATAAACCTCTCTCTCAAGTTCCTCTGCTTCTTTCTTATCACGATCTTCAAGCATTTTGAGTAATTCAACTGAATATCCATTTCGACATTCTTTTCTTATCAAGGAAAGAACTGCAGCAACATTGGTTTCTGTCGCAAGGCTCCGTCTTGATAAGACCTGAAAATAACTAAACATGACCAATTGTTTCCATGAGGAAAAAATTAGATAGCAACTCAGCACCCTATATGTTAACCTCATGCCACTTTCTTGTGTATCTTTTTGTAACATCATAAACTCCATCTTTAGCAATAGCTATTGTGTAGTTCAGCTTCTTGTTCCAGCTTCACCAAAAAAACTTTCAGATTATCTACTATGGTACCCATAAGTTGTTGAAGTAGTAAACATACCCCTTTTCATATAATAATGGATTATCAAAAACCCCTTCACATGGATCAAGATGCATCCATCTGCACATGCTCTCACAAATTAGTGACAGCAATTATAAGACCATCTAAGAAAAAGTCAAATATACTGTGTAACATTACCTCCCTAAAGATTGAGAAAAGCACTCCGTCCATACATGATCCGTAAAATCTTGTATCTATGCATGAATCATAGAAGAAAAAGAAAGCAAGAAAAGTTTCAAATAAATTGAAATTCATAAGATTGTTGAAATTTTCTACTGCAGCAGAGTAATAAAACATAGAAGATTCTTATTGAATTAATCCCTAGTAAAATGATAATGAAATTGGCCTGTGCTTCAAGGAAAAATATGCCATTAAGAAGGTTCTCTTAATGGCCTTTTCCTTTTGGCACATGGAATTAGTAAGACATTCATATGTCAAGAAATACAGAAAGTTATTAGAATTGTGAAAGGAATCTAAATCATAAAAAATTTAATGCAATACTTAAGTTTCAATTTTCAACATTACCAGACGAGCTTCATAACCCAAAGCTCGACAATAGAGTGTAAAGCAATTAGCCCATTCTCCACACCGACCTCTCCTAGTTTCTAGAAGCTGGGAAACAGATGTTTAATAGCGGTGTCATTAAAGGACGTTGGAAGATTGGGCATACCAATAGTTAGTTAAAAAGCAATTACCTTGAGTGGATCATTGTACCGTGGAAAACGGGTGATACTGGAGCACATTTTGCATCTGAATAAAGATTAAAAATCAGTGAGAAGTCAAGTAAGAGCATTTAAGTGATAGATTAGGTGTTTCAGAATGAAAAAGTGTTGATCTATACTCATGGAAGCCAGAAATTAAAAGAGTACCAAAGGAAAGCACGAGACTACAGCATAACAAGTTGGAGAGTGATGGCATATTCTACAAGATGATTAACTACTCTCTCAAAGGAACCTAGCCAACTAACCACCAAAAAACAAAATGGAGTATCATGAGTTTAGAAATTATGACTGTAATGAACAAACAATAGCATTCCAAGCAGTAAAGGTCTGGTGAAAAAAAAAAGAGAGAAATGAAAACAGGTCAAGCAGATATTTAAGATGAAATCTTGATATTAAATAAATACCTATAAATCTCAACACGATGGCCACCAAATTTTATCTCAGACTGTTCGGCCCTACCCATGCCAATGTTGATAGTTTCACCACCACATTTTTCGCAAGAAGGGGAATTGACCCATCTGCAAAATGTAAAGTAAATTAAAGGATATATAGTTGACTCATTGAGACAAGTGTTATATAACCGCAAAAATATAAGTGGCAATCTCCGTTAAAAGTTTATAAATGCAGAAATAAAGATTCTAAAGCTCAACTATTAATATGGCATACCTTCGAAGATGATGAATCTACTTGATAAATGATATAAAGTTCAACTATTCCAGCATCAATTAAGAGTCCTTTAAGTTCCCTATGTGAGTCTCTATTAGTCCTTTATGTTCACTATGTGAGTCTTTATGAGTCCTTTATGTTTTCTATGAGTTTTTGAGAGTTCTCTTAAAATGTGTGATGCAATCTCCCTACAGTATGATGCTTAGGAACCTTAGGTGTGATGCCTAAGCTTCTACAATTTCACTTAATTCCAGATTTCTACTTCCCAAACCTTCCAACACTCAATCTCTCTTCTTGTGCCACATCAAGTTAATAATCCTGTAAATTGACCTACATGATATATGACAATGCTCATTCAGAAAGCACAATGCAAAGTTCTATATTGTTAATTCAATAACACAAGAAAAATCATTCTAGCCATTTGAAACTATAATCTTGCCTATTCATTAACAAAGGTGCGCTTTGGTCATTCATGTTGTTGAATGTATTCTAACATTTAATTTGACTATATATGAGCATAAATTTTCATCTAACCTTACCAAAACTTTCCAAGAGGAGAACCAATGTATGCCCATCTCCCAATGACAAGAGACGGCCTAATACATTTGGCTATCATACAGCTAAAAAAACCAAAGGAAAGGAAACCAATGCTAACACCATATAAACTTAAAATGGGTTATAAAAAAATTGTTTCTTTTAGAGAGAATTTAGATTTAAATCCTCCTCCCCAAAAGTGACTTTGTCTATTTTTGCTACAATGACCTAGCAAGAACGGGACAATGTTTACTTTAGTTAATTTACAAACATAGTTTGCATTAGATGCTTAAGCTCAAAAGAATATATTAAGTAGCCTTTCATGCATAACTAGTTAAATCAACACACTCTAGGTTTCAGGCATCTTCCTTTGCAGGAAACTAAAACAGAGAGAAGAGACTTGAGAGATAAATGGCTTTAATTCACACTCACGATTGCCATTTCATGAGATAGTAATGCATCGAGTATATTCATCATGCATGTATCTGCCATGGTTTGAGTAGCAATTTCATAATAATTTCAACTACCCCTGCTTGTTCATTGGTTATTTATGGAATAGAAACACCCAAAGATTCCAATCCTCCAGAGCTCTAGGACACTTCTTTGGTTATTCTAGCCCACAGAGAAATGGAATCTTGGATGAATGTAAGTTCAAACAGAAGATTTCAGCAGGGTACATTACATTTTAGAATTGTAAAGTAAAAATTATCAACCTGCTGGGGCAGTAAATTTAATGTGCAAAAAGAATAAAATCATCCACTCCATGCAAGTTCAGATGCAAATTGACATCTCATTGTAAACCATGAGATATGGGGGTCACAAGTACCATGAACAGGTAAAAAAAACTAGATAACTGACACAGGCATGTCGACACCAGCATCCCTTGTATTCCCCACAGCTCATTTCCCTACACGACAAGGCCATCAAGAAAACAACACCCATGTTCCCTCCATGTTAAGTGCAGTGAGACTTATATGTCTAGACCAGCAGTTTGTCTTCTTCCTATAATGTTTTCAATTTTGCATAACTTGTGTCATTATTTAGTTTCTCAAGCAATAACTGTTTCTTCTTCCTATAATGCTGCTGTAACTTGTCGTACTTATAGTTTACTTTCTCAACCAACATATTGAGTATGAGTATAAAGAAAAATATATCATCTGATAAATCCTCATCATTAACAAATTGGCAAAGAAAATATTACAGTTGATGCACTAACTTGAGTTAGTGTGACACCAAAATTCCTTATTTAGTTTCTCAACCAATACATTTTAGTATTTGAACCATCTTCTTCTTCCTGAGTTATTGTTCCTTTTACATTTTAGTATTTGAGACACTTCTTGTGCATTCCCACTTCTCGCACATTCGATCTCTAGATGTAGAGACTACAAAACCTTGTTACAAGATCTTTTCATATGTCCTCATAATTGACAATTAAATGGTACAAGCAAATATTACTTATGTTCACCAACTTGCACTAGTCATATGATACCAGAGTTTACAGCATAATAAGAACAACATCTTCAACATGTTGGCTTAGTTTCAAGATTAGACATTTCAGAACTTTACTGCATACTAATTCCTCAAATGTCCTTGGTTATTTCAAAAATGAATTAGTGTGAGTACAAAGTTTATTTCCCCAAATTATCACACATAATCAGCTGCGCCATATTATTGAGAATTTTTCTCTTTAATGGGTAGCAGACCTGAATGCTAGTTCTCAGGATAGTCCTCTATGTGCACTTCCCTGATTTACCCTGGTGGCCGATAAGAAACTTCCGTGGGACTAAGCCGGTCGCCCCAGGTTTGACGTTACCTGACCTGGTTACTCATTTTTTTTTTTTCAAAAGAGGTTTTACAAACACATCTAAGATATCATTTGTGTTGAGATAAAATATGCCCTGGATGTGCAGGTTCACTTACAAATCCAAAGATTTTAAATACATTGGTAAAGATCAATTTGATCTGTAGTATCGGTCTATAAATTTTACTATTTTATGTGTACTGGTCAGTGTGACTAAGCATATCATCAGTCTGTTTTTCCTAGTACCTGTCCAAACATGTGCTTTTTACTAGCATCAGCCTTTTATAGTGTTATTTTGAGTTCTTCAATGAACATTCATCAAACTAAAGCTAGAGTAGGTTGAGCATTACAACAATTATACGATAAACAGGTAAAAGAAATAGCCAAAACAATTGCTCTGCAGAAAGGTAATACCCAAACTGAATCATCTTCTAATCACACACAAAGAAACATTTGGGGGTTCTAGAATCACCTGAATGATTGTTTGAACCAGAAAAGCAACTGTAGCAAGATTGCATGATCTAACTCATTTTTTGAAGGTTTGAAGATTCCCTCCTATTACAAGCAAGGAACCAAAAGTTTATAGAATAAAATAATTCAAGTTATAGTCAATCAAATCATTGTATGAAAAATTGGAATCGGGTTCCAAAAAGCCCTAAGTTGATTTAACTAAATTTCTAACCTATCAAAACACTTCCAAACATGGTAACTCGAATGGCAAAATTTGGATCTTGTATATGTTGAACCTAAGAGTACAAATAGGTATCGTTGCACTAACCACAACTGTAATGTAATTTTGGAATCACAATTATAAATTTTGCGCATACTGACTAGAAGCAGTATCATTATGAACCAGTCTAGAGTTTCTGGAATTTGGTCAAAATAGGATTTGGCTTGACTCCACCAACACAAGGCCTTCATCACAGTCAACTCAAACATTGATTGTCCAATTGATGGAAGCAGTCCAAAGTGGAAATGTCCTACTGTACTCTAGCATCAGCGATTTACTATATTATTTTCTGTCAGTTATTCTAGCATTAGAATCACCCAGGTTTCTCTTACAAATATCCACTCTATAGTTCGTTTTCATTAAATGACGTTGATATGGGTCATTTTTGTGTAAATAGCTATCATATGCAGCGCACTTTGTTATGGGCCGTGGGCAAGCCCATGCAACAAAAGAAAATCCAAAGCCCATCAAATACAAGAGATACACGCACGACAGGTTTAGAAAGAATGGTGCATATCAAGAGAATTGATTCAACTATAGTAATTGATTTTTATTTAAGTCGAGAATTTTTTATTTTCAATAGGATTGAGTCCAGTGTCTTTATTTTTAAGTAAGAATACAACCTTTCTTATTCAATGTTTGTTTGTTGTATTTAAATGGCTGGAATAATACAATAAAGAATACGACTGAGTTTAAAAAAAAAATCAAATCCCTAGATTGAGAGGTTCTCTAATCCCAACAAGCCTCAGATTATCCCTAGCACCATGGGTCATCAAGGTCATATAACCAAGAAGACAAAGATTGATTCCACAAATCATCAGGTAAATCATCCCATTACGTGATCCATATCCAAGTGTCATAACAAATGGGTATCAAAGCTCGTTGTAATGAGTAACTCACAATCACTTCAACAACGCTTTGATTTTTTTCTCAAAATTTACGAGAGGAAAAAGCTGCCAATGAAAAATGACAACAGCTCATCCACACTCAATTAGAAGAATTGTCCAAAGGCCAGGTGAAGAGAGTAGCAACCATCCTGATCCACAAGGGCGCCACTTGAAAGAGTGTCGTGGCCATGAGAAGGGATCCTCATCTATACCACAGTATTCAAAACTGGATTTCCCACGTTATTATGGTCAATCGAATCCTTTGGGATGTTTCAATTGATATGACAATATTTTAGCCATCAATGCACTCCGAAAGTAGAAAAGGTTGGTCTAGCCTCGTTCCATCTTGTGGGAGATGGTCAATTATGGTTCATCAAACTAGAACATGATCAACCTCATATTCAATGGGAGGAATTTAAAGATCAATGTAATCTAAGGGTTGCCAAATTTCAACAATCAGGATCCATGGAAGACTACTAGCGAAAGTTCGAACAATTAGCGACATGAGCGAGTTCCTCAACATCAAAACAAGAAAGTTCAAATATTCATTAGTAGCTTCCAAGATCACATCGCTGTGGAATGAATCTAGCCACCGAAGCAACCATTTATCAAGCGATTAAATCGGGAGGAAATAGAAGAATGATGTGCCAAGGGTCTTTGTTTTAATTGCGATGAACTTTACACTCCTAGTCACAGTTGCAAACGTCTTTTCAAGTTGAGGGATTAGAGAGTATGGTGAATAAGACCGCGTCGAGGATGTCTTGAGGATGTTGAAATATCCCTCAATGCGATCACAGGCACCCTCGCTCTTCAAACCATACAAATTCATGGGAAGACGCAATAGCTATCATGGAACGTTACCCATCATTCGTGTTTGTGGACAAACATGTTTTTCAATG